>LPNX010730246.1:64584-149869 GCA_001517045.1 Pseudotsuga menziesii | reverse complement strand
TCTTGTCTCTTGTGATGTGCTTATGTGATTGCTGTACTTGTTATTCTCTCAGTGAAAAGATCTTATCATAATGCTAGCTTAAATGTTGAAAAACTAACACCACCACCCATGAATATGAATAGGGTTTGGGAAATGCTAGGGCACACCGGATAATATCACAAATTCATAAGATTTTATGTTGCAATTACCGTCCCTATGGAGAAGTAATTGAAGAAAGATGTTGCTTTTGTATGGAGTCAAGAATGTTAAGGAAGCTTCAACACACTAAAGGACAAGATGGCTTATGTGCCAATACTAGTTTTCCCATATTGAGACAAGGAGTTCCATGTTCATGTGGATGCATCCTCTGTTGCGCTAGGAGTAGTACTTGTGCAACCAGGAGAAGGGGATCTAGATCACCCGATCAATTTCGCTAGTCGAAAGTTGTCATTTGCAGAAAAGAACTATATGACCATAGAGAGAGAAGGTATGGTGATGGTATATGCACTAAAGAAGTTTAGGCATTACCTTTTGGGTGGTCATTTCAAAATGTTTATTGACCATATTTCCTTGAAGTACCTACTCAATAAGCCTATGTTGGGGGGGGGGGGAATATGTCATTGGTTACTTCTCTTCCAAGAATTTGATTTTGAGATAATTGTGAAGTCGGATCACTTGAATGTGGGCCCTGATCATTTATCCCGAATTAAGACAGGTGAGGAGCCCACAAACATTGAGTACGGGATGTCGGATGCGCAGTTGTTCAAAGTTGACACGAAAGATGATTATTATGCTCAAATAATTCAATTTTTGATGACGGGAGTCACCCTAGAATAACTTTCAATAAATCAGAAGAAGCAGTTGGTGGTCAGGGATTCTGACTTCTAATTGATTGTTGGACAACTATATAAACTAGGACCATATGAGATTTTGCGATGATGTGTCCTACTGCATGAACAAGGGAATATTCTGGAAGAAGCACATGCAGGAGTTGTTGGGGGACACTACAGAGGTCAAGCTACTACAAGAGAGGTACTTCATGCATGGCTCTGGTGGCCTACTCTACATAATGATGTGACAAATTATGCATGGAGTTGTGATGTCTATCAACGCACTGGAAAACCATCACAAAGGGATGAGATACCGTTGGTACCACAAGTAACATTACAACCATTTGATAAATGGGTCGTGGAATTTGTGGGACCAATCAACCCACTTAGGAAGAAAATTGGTGCACAGTACATCATTACAGCCAAAAACTATTTGATGAGGTGGGCGGAGGCCACACCAGTTGTGGATTGCACAGCTGCAACAACAGCCAGGTTCTTATTTGATGTCATTGTAATGTGGTTTGGATGCCCAAGGATATTGATGAGGGACCAAGGTAGTCACTTCATCAACCGCATGGTAAACGTGCTGACAGAGGAATTGCAGATACAACACAAGAAAAGCACCCCATATCATCCATAGGTGAATGGAACAGTAGAAGAATTCAACAAGATATTAGAGCATGCGCTTACAAAGGTATTTAATGCTAACCATGATGACTAGGACTTGAATATTCCAGTAGTGTTGTGGGCATATCGCACCACTTAAAAGTGATTGATGGGACAAACACCATTCAAACTATTGTATGGACAAGAGGAAGTCATGCCTATGGAGTACATTGTTCCAGGTCTACACATTTCCGCATCGACGGGCATGGATGATGAAGCAGTGCTTGAGGATCACATGGAGCAATTTGTACAACTCGAGGAGGACTGGTTTATTGCAGGATTTTATCAACGCATCGAGAAGGATCAACAGAAGGCTTGGCATGATTGCCACCTAAAGAACAAACAATTTCAGCAAGGAGACTTGGTGTTATTATACGACAACAAGTTCATGAAGCATCCAGGTAAGTTATAGATGCATTGGTTAGGTCCATATCTTCTTAATTCTATTACTTCTAGAGGTTCATTTCAACTGCAGTAGTTAGATGGAGAAATGCTACCAAAGCTTGTGAATGGTATCCGACTGAATCCCTATAGGATAGGGCCAGAACCGCGCAATGCTTAAGGCACTACGCAATGGAAAAAAAACGTAGGGTGGATGAATAGAAAGAAGGAGGGCGCACCAAGAGGAAGTGGTTGGGTAAGAGCAGGAGTTAGTGGCGCAGTTAGAAAGATAGGCTGCGACAGCCGTAGGGTCGCAACGTAGTCAAATCAGCAATAAATGAAGACAGTTAAAAGCAGTTAACAAGCGATGCCCGTTGAAGTGACGCACATTTATGGTCGATCTGACCGTTAGATTGACGAGATCATCGATGGATTCAGGTCATTAGTGGAGGATTTGGTCATGATGACCACGTTTGATTTGGTAATGATGAGGATGGATCGAATTGATGCTATAAGAAGGTGCTCGTCATGGGTTGGAAGCACCATTATGTTAAGTCGAAGTTATAGAGTTGCAGAATTGAGCTAAGCACAGAGTTGCAGATCAACTTGACTGAGTGAATCTGAGTGAATTGAGTTGTTGAAGAGGGTGTGGACTTGTTGAATCTTCCAGGGAATTTGTGCGATATCCAGAGTAACCCTGACATTAGATATTTCGAGTGAGCAAGATTAACTAATTCGACCTATCACCATTGTCTAAGAGGTCACCCGTATGCATATAGTTTCCTCCTCGGTGCCAAAGAAGAAGCGGAAGGGGCATAAGCCTATCTCTTTGGCGCTGCAGAAGCCTAGCTCTCTGGCGTCATAGAAGAGGCGAACCCGAACGTCTACAAGAGCAAGAGAAGGAACCATGCATACAGGTCCATCGAGTCCCGGTGGTGTAGAATCAATGGCTTGGACAGGGGTATCCACCAAGGACATCCCTGGGTACATACCTCCCACTCGAACCGGTGCATAGCCTCAATGGCTCACTAAGAACTAGAAGTATCAACTGAAGATGTCGCCACTGCTAAAAGGGATGGTATGCAACAAATATATTGTGCCTGCACTAGTACAAATGAAGTATGATGACCATGACTTGCTCATGTTGTAGAATGTAGAAAATGATCCATGTGTCATTTCCCATAGTTAAAGGAGGGTCAATAGAACATATCTCGCAGGATTGGGCGAAGGGGCTAGATGAAGCTGGCTTGCTAGGTTTAATCAATATCCCACACTTTGGGCGACTAAATGAGGAAAATGCCTATGTCAAGCAGTTTTTGGCCTACTTTCATGGAGGAACATTGTGGCTGGGTACCCCAGTCGTGATCATGGTTGATCTCATCTCAAATATCATGTGGTTGCCAAAAGATGGACCAAGCCCCTCACATTACTTGAAAGCGTGGGATAATGACAAGCGGCTAGCAGAAATATGACTTGCAACACCATGGGAAAGCCTATCGCATTGATAGAATTAACGACTGAACAGTGCGTATTGGTGCATAGATTCTAGCAAGCAAGATCGTTAGGAAGAATCGGCCCATTCAATGTAACTCATGAGTGATTGCATGTGTAGAACAATGCATAGAAGGTGTACAAATGAATTGGTCACTCTTCTTGATGAATCAGTTGGAGGAACGCAGTGGCGGTCTAGGAAGTAGAACGACCTTTTACTTATAGTTGGTTACTAATTTTAATCACACTTGTGGCTTGGATGGATCCAGTCGATTACCAAGGTATGGATGTTGCAATTGTTAAGGTGTGCAAGGGTGCACGTTATCAGAATTTGTGGTGGGTCGAGGAACCTACAAGGAAAGAGGATTGCACGATCCAATTTTGGATCTACCGAAAAGCACTACAAGCAGCAGCGATGAAATTTCCCCATCTATTAGAGGAAGCCACATCAAAGTATTAGAGGATCACTTGGTTCACACTAGGCCCACAAAACATACATGTACAAGCATAGCGTGATCCAGACAGACAATGGTTTTTTATGCCTTATAAGTTGTTCGATGAAGAGTTGAACACAATGGTTGATGGCTGGCATGCAGCATGGCAAGAACCGGTCACTGTGGATGAAGTATCGACGGGAACTCCAGCAGACACACCTGACGACCCCGTGCGCAAAGATGACCAACAAAGTCACCATGAATCAGATGATGAGTCATCAGCGACACCCGCTGATAAGGAAGTAGAGTGCATATGCAATGAAATTAGAACAAAGAGGTGCATGGTACAGGGCGCAAGTAGAAGCACCGTGCAAGGAATGGAAGCACGATTAAATCGTCTTATCAAGGTGGTTGCAGATGCAACGAATGTAGCAGTAAAGGAGAAGACAAAATCTGCATAGGAAGGATTCATAGAGGTAAGGACTAAATTGGATTTTGTATATGATGTTGTTTCAAAAAGATCACCAGAGAGTGCGACTATGCAGGAGTACACATCAATTAGCACCGAGTCACGATCCAGGAATGTTCAAATTTCCCCGAATGTGATTGACGTCAAAGAAGAGGACTTGAATACCTCCCTACAGCAGCTGCAGAATGTCGAATTGGATATCAACAGGTTGTCTACTTAGACATTGGTACACATGTAGCGAGTTTCCAACCAGGAGTTGGTCGACCGACGAAAGGATATCCACGACCAGTGTTTGTGATCGTAGGAGAAATAGGAGGCAATGCACAAAGAGTTTGAAGAATTGCGCCATGCAAAGGAGAAGCTGATGGAAGACAAAATGCAAGAGATCGAAGCACTGAAGAGAGTGCAAGAAGAGTTGAGGACAAAGATTGTTGAGGAGCTCACGGAGCTGAAAAGGGAAACAGATCGTCTCATCATTGAAAAGGCCCACCTTTTCGACAGTTGAGTGCAAGTGGAAGTGGTAGTTGCAGATTCCTGTAAGCACGTTGAAGAAAACACTGTAGAATTGGATGCAGTCACGAAAGAAAACCGACTTGGAGAAATTATTGTGCAATTGCAGCAAGACAACAATATTTTGAATGCTCTGGTATATCTAGACACGCCTCTTGAGAAAATTGTTGAGCGAAATACTGCCATAGAGAAAGTGGCGGCACAACTTGAAGAACTAGAGTAGGAAGCTAAGAAGGTCACTGAAGCAATGACAGAATTTCAGGATAGCATCATCCAAGAAGCACGGTTAGAGAAACTGGCCAAGCAGTTGGAGGAAGCCAAAGAGAAACTAGTGACACTAAATACTACATTGAGAACAATGCCACCATTCATTTCAATTACGTGGTCAGCCAAAATCAGAGAGTTGCAGCAATGAGTTGGGAAGGCTTAGGAGTGACAGCACAAGAGGAATGAACAGCTAGAGGAGTTCCAAGACATTGGATCCCAATTGTCCGTGAAAGCAGTTCTTGCACTGCAAGCAGTACAGGAAGGAAAGATGGAGGTGACTGCAAAATTGGTGGAGCACCCATTGAAGCAGGATTTGTTGGGAAGTCAGGACATTGCTGAGAAAATTCAAACGCAAGTAAAGGAGATCACTCAGCAATAAGAAGAACTCAAGTTGAAAATGAATGAGCACACCATATCCAACTAACTTGGCTCGAGGGCAAGCCACAAGATTGTGTTGGGGGCCTATTGGCAGGGGTTTTGGAACAAACTAGCTGCGTATCATTGTGGATGCTACGCAAGGGAAAAAGACACCACGCAAGTGGAGAATGGTGTGCAAAGTGGAGAATATAATGTTTTGCATATTTTGTGTCAACTTTTTGTATTTTTACCATATTTTGTGGATATTGGTCATGATTTTGTAGAATCGATTAAGAGTTAGTTAGGAATGCATCCAAGTGGACCTTGAATGTAAAGGCACAAGCATATAAATAGAACTATAATTGTAAGTGACAAATAGAGGAAAAGAGAGCAATTAGAGAGCACTTGGTGAATTGTAACTATTTTGAATAACCTGTTGTTTTGTGCGGAAGTATATGACATGAGGAAGTTGATCTGAATCACTGTGTTTTCTATGTTTTATTGTTTGTTTTATGCGACCCACTAATGAATGTCAAGTAAACCCATGATATGGATCTATGATGCGATGTTTTCTTATCTTAAATGATGATATCTTATTAGAAATTTTTTGCACAGTACTATGTTGAATCTCATCACAGTTGAATGATGTGATCTAAGTACAATAATGAATTCTTCTATGAATGTTGATTAATGTTTCCATGAATGATGATAAGGAATCATATCTATTTATATCGCGCAATGCTGGGTAAATAGGTAGATGCACATCTTCCTCTCCTATTCTGCAGAAACTTGGTTTCGACATCTCTCCCTTGAACGCCTCGAGTGAGACCTCATCCGCTCTGCAGGTGTTGTTGGACTGGGTAAAACCTATCTGGGCCAATGCTCAGAGAGATCATAGTGGCTTGAGGGTTGACAAAGTGGAACCCCTATCAACTGGGTTTTGTTGGTCGAGTTTGTGTCAACAATCATCATCATTGTCATCATCGTCGTTGTCGTCATCATGCACCATTTATCTCACATCGGAACCGAAGCCCAATTGGTGATCCTACAAGAAAGAGGACATATAGAGACCCGCAAATAATTATGGAATGAAGAAGACGTACAGGGTTTCTATGGATAGATTATGTTTCCAGGATTCTTTGCTTCTAGATTATGTTTCTAGGTTAGGTTAGTGTTTCTAGGGATAGATTAGGTTTCTACGGTTAATAGGGCTAAATTAGATTTCTAATACTTCTAGGGATATATTAGGCTTCTAAGTGAGTTCAAGGTAATAACCTAGGCTGGGGTAGTTTAGGATAGATTAGTCTTGTCTAGTTGGGTAGGAAAGTATAGGTTTAGTTTACCTGGGTTAGGTTAGCATATGATATAATAAATGTAAAGAATTTATGTTAAATTAGGTGCAATTTTCAAGGACAAGATTATAATTAAAAATAATCAAGTTTCCAAAAAGGTAATAGTTCTTTACTTGTTTTTATATCAATATTGCAATATATGTAATTTTCCCCTCTTGTAATGTTTTTGAATGGAGGATAATGGGCATGGTGATGGTGATAATGAACATGAGGACAATGAGGATGATCATGAGGATGGTGATGGTAACAACATGAGTATGATGATGATGAAGCATGATGATGATGATGGATGAGGATCTTATGGTGTACTTGGATGGGATAAAAAAACAAAGACAACAAATCCATGACAAAGCTTATGTAATTTATCAAGTTGTTTATGAATATAAAAAGTTGAACCAATAAAGGAATTAATGATATTTTGCTTGGAAAGTAGTCGGAGTGGCACAACATGAGATGCATGGTGTTTATGAATCATGATGGTGATGGTGACAATGAGAATGGGGATAGAGAAGCATGATGGTGATGGTGACAATGAGCATGGGGATAGAGAAGCATGATGATGATGATGGATAAGGATCTGATCATGTACTTGGAATAGAGAAAAAAAACAAAGAAAATAAATCCATGATGAAGCTTGTGCAAATTATCAAGTTGTTATGAATATGAAAAGTTGAACCAATATATAAATAATGAGGATGAGGATGATAGCGGTGGTGATAATGAGCATGGGTATGATGGTGATAATGAGAATGGGGATGATGACAGTGTCAATGAGCATGAGGGTGTCGATGGCAACAATGGGCATGAGGATGAGGATGGTGATGGTGACAATGAGATAACAAAACAATGGGGATGGTGATGGAGACACTTAGCATTACATTTGATGAATCATGATGGTGATGGTGATAATGGGCCTAGTGATGATGAAGCATGATGGTGATGGTCACAATGGGAGGTGATGATGAAGCATGATGGTGATGGTGATAATGGTCATAGTGATGTTGAAATAGGTTTTTCTGAAAAATGTATCTAGCTTCATACATGTGGTTTTACTTTCAATAATTGATTAATTTACAAACTGTGGCATGAATTTCACTAAGCAGTCCACAACTTGATTCTAAACATAAGTTGCTTGAAAAACTATCGTCTTGAAAGATTCATTGTGGGAAAATGAACCATAATTTTAGAAATCAGGAAGAAGTTTTGTGAACAATGTATCTATTTTCATACCTCTGCTTTTGTTTTCAATTATTGACCAATGTGTATACTGTGGTATACATTTTACTAAGCAGTCCATAGCTTGAATCTAAGCATAAATTGTTTGAAAAACTGCCATCTTAGAATATTCTTTGGAAGCAAATTACACATAATTTTAGGAATCTGAAAGAGGTTTTTGAGAAAAATGTATCTAGATTTAGGACTATGGTTTTACTTTCAGTTATTGATCAATGTACATATTGTGGCATGCATTTTACAAAGTAGTACATAGCTTGACTCTGAGCATAATTAGTTATTTGAAAAACTTCCATAATGGCAAATTTATTATGGGAAGATTACCCATCATTTTAGGAAAATGAAAGAGGTTTTGTGAAAATGTATATAGCTTCAGGACATCGGTTTTAATTTCAATTATTTATTAACTTATAAACTGTGGGGTTCATTTTACTAAGCAGTCCATAGCTTGACTCTAAGCATAAGTTGTTTGGAAAACTACCATCTTGGCATATTCATTACGAGAAAATGGACCATCCTTTTAAGAATTTGAAAGAGTTTTTGTGAACAATATATCTAGCTTCAATCATGTGGTTTTAATTTCAATTATTGACCAATTTACAAACTGTGGCATGCATTTTACTAAGCAGCCCATAGCTTGACTCTAAGCATAAGTTGTTTGAAAATATGCCATCGTGAAATATTCATTGCGGGAAAATGGCCCATCATTTTAGGAATATGAAAGAGGTATTTGTGAAAAATGTAGACCTATGGTTTTACTTTCAATTATTGACCAATGTAAACATTGTGGCTTTCATTTTTGTAAGCCCATTTTTGCATATTTACACTTTGTTTTATACATAAATACAAGGCATCCATTAAGAGTTTGTTCAAAGCATGAACTTTTTTAACCAAAAATGGAAACATATATGTGCAAGATGGAAATAGTAATATGCACCACTTACAATTTAAATCACTATAAAAGACCCAATAATGAGGGTTCAACATGCATTTTACTGAAGTGAGTAAAGATGGATCCAAAAAAGAAAAATTGTGATCTTGGCATATTCATTATGGGAAAATGACCTGTCATTTTATGAATTTGAAATATATTTCTATTAACAATGTATATAGATTCATCCATGTGGTTTTACTTTCAATTATTGACCAATGTACAGACTGTGGCGTGCATTTTACTAAGCCTATTTTTGCATATTTACACTTTGTTTTTTACATTAATAAAAGACATCCATGAAGAGTTTCTTCAATGAAGACACTTTTTGAACCCAAATTGGAAATATAGATGTACAAGGTGGAAAATAGTAATACGCACCTTTTCCAATTTAAATCACTCAAAAATACCCAATAATGAGGATTGAGCATCATTTTAACAAAGTAGGTAAAGATCGGTCTAAAAAGGAAAAATTGTAATGTTGGCATATTCATTGTAGGAAAATGATCCATCATTTTAGGAATCTGAAAGAGTTTTTTGTGAAAAATGTATCTAGCTTCAGCCATGTGTTTTTACTTTCAATTATTGACCAATGTACAGATTGTGACATGCATTTTACTAAGCTCAGTTTTTGCAATTCTACACTTTGTTTTATACATCAATAGAAAACATCCATGAAGAGTTTCTTCAATGCAAGGAATTTTTGAACCCAAATTGGAAAGATAGTTGTACAAGAAGTTGCAAAATAGTATTCCCCGCCATTCCTATTTAAATCACTCAAAAAGACCCAATAATGAGGGTTAGGCATGCATTTTACTAAAGTGGGTAAAGATGGGTCCAAAAAAGGAAAATGTGCCATATTGGCAGATTCATTGTGGGAAAATGACTCATCATTTTAGGAATCTTAAAGAAGATTTTGTGCACAATGTATATAGCTTCAACCCTGTCATTTTACTTTGAATTATTGACCAATGTACAAATTGTGGCGTGCATTTTCCTAAGCCCATTTTTTCTTGACTCTAAGCATAAGTTGTTTGAAAAACTATCCTCTTAGCATTGTGGAAAAATGACCCATAATTTTAGGAATCTGAAAGATGTTTTGTGAAAAATGGATCTAGATACATCCATATCATTTTACATTCAATTATTTACCAATGTATAGATTGTGGTGTTCATTTTTATTAGCCCATTTTTGTTTGACTCTGAGCATAACTTGTTTGAAAAACTACCATCTTGGTATATTCACTATGCGCAAATGACCCAGCATTTTAGGTATTTAAAAGAGGTTTTTGTGAACAATGTATATAGATTCATCCCTATGGTTTGTTTGTGTGAACAATGTATCTAGCTTCATCCATGTGGTTTTACTTTCAATCATTGACCAATGTACATATTGTGGTGTGCATTTTCCTAAACTCATTTTCACATGCAGTGTGACTCTCGGCATAAGTTGTTTAAAAAACTACCACCTTGATAGATTCATTGTCAACAAATGACCCATCATTAGGCATATAAAATATTTTTTTGTGAAAATTTTATCTAGCTTTATCCATATTTTTTTACTTTCAATTATTGACCAATGTACAGACTGTAACATGCATTTTCCTAAGCCCATTTTTGCTTAACTATGAGCATAAGTTGTTTGAAAAACTGCGACCTTGTCAGATTCATTGTGGGAAAATGGCCCATCATTTTAGGAATCTGAAAGAGTTTTTGTGAACAGTGTATCTAGCTTCATCCCTATGGTTTTACTTTTAATTATTGACCAATGTACAGATTGTGGCACGCACTTTCATAATCCCATTATTGCTTGACTTTGAGCACAATGCGCTTGAAAAATTCCATCTTGGAATTTTTATTGTGGAAAGTAACCCATCATTTTAGGAATTTGAAAGAGATTTTTTGTGAATGGAGCTTTTGGCTTCATCCCTATGGTTGTGCTTTCAATTATTGACCAATGTACAGACTATGATGTGCATTTTCCTAATCACATTTTTGCTTGACTCTGAGCATAAGTTGTTTGAAAAATTGTCATCTTTACAGATTCATTATGGTAAAATGATCAATAATTTTAGGAAAATGGAAGATATGTTTGTGAAAAATGTACATATATTCATCCCTGTGATTTTACTTTCAATTATTTACCAATGTACAGAGTGTGGCATGCATTTTCCTAAGCCCATTTTTGCTTGATTATAAGCATAAGCTGTTTGAAAAGTTTGGCATTTTAGAGGATTCATTGTGGACAAATGACCCATCATTTTAGGAATTTGAAAGAGGTTTTTGTGAAAAATGTATCTAGATTCATCTCTTTGGTTTTACTTTCAACTATTTACCAACACATACTATGGCATGCATTTTCCTAAGTCCGCTTTTGTTTGACATTGAGCATAGGATGTTTGAAAAATTGTCATCTTGGCAGATTCATTGTTGGAAAACTACTCATTATTTTAGGAATCTAAAAGAGGTTTTGTAAAAAATGTATCTAGCTTCATCCTTGTGGTTTTACTTTCAATTATTAACCAATTAGTATTGACCAACGGACATACTATGGCATGCATTTTCCTAAGTCCGCTTCTATTTGACATTAAACATGAGATGTTTGAAAAAATGTCATCTTGGCAGATTCATTGTTGGAAAACTACCCATTATTTTAGGAATCTAAAAGAGGTTTTGGTAAACAATGTATGTAGATTCATCCTTATGGTTTACTTTCAATTATTAACCAATGAACAAAGTGTGGAGTGCATTTTCCTAAGCTCAATTTTGCTTGACTTTAAGCATAAATTGTTTGAAAAATTGCCATCTTGGTAGATTCAATGTTAGGAAAATACCATCATTTTAAGAATATGAAAGTTATTTTTGTTAACAGTGTATCTAGCTTCATCCCTATGGTTTTAATTTCATTTATTGACCAATGTATAGGTTGTAGTGTGCATTTTCCTAAGCCCGTTTTTTTATCAACTCTGGGCATAAGTTGCTTGAAAAACTACCATATTGGAAGATTCATTGTAGGAAAATGACCCATCATTTTAGGAATATAAAAGAGATTTTTGTGAAAAATGTATCTAGCTTCATCCATGTGATTTTACTTTCAATTATTTACCAATGTATAGACTATGGAGAGCATTTTCCTCGACCCATTTTTACTCGACTTTGAGCATAAGTTGTTTGAAAATGTGTCATCTTGGAAGATTCATCATGGGAAAATGACCCATCATTTCAGAATCTGAAAGATGTTATTGTGCACATTGTACCTATCCTAATCCCAATGGTTTTTTTTCAATTATTGAGCAATGTACAAACTATGGCATGCATTTTCCTAAGCCCATTTTTTGTCAACTCTGAGCATAAGTTGTTTGAAAAACTGTATTGTTGGTAGATTCATTGTGGGAAAATGGCCCATCACTTTAGGAATCTGAAAGAGGTTTTTGTGAACAATGTATCTAGATTTGGCCTTGTGGTTTTACTTTCAATTATTGACCAATTTACATACAATGGTATGCATTTTCCTAATCCAATTTTTCGCTTGACTCTAATCATAAGTTATTTGAAAATATCTCATCTTGGCATATTCATTGTGGGAAAACGACCCATCATTTTAGGAAAGTGAAAGATATTTTTGTGAACAATGTATCTAGCTTCATCCCTATGGTTCTAATTTCAATTATTGACCAATGTACAAACTATGGCATGCATTTTCCTAAGCCTATTTCTCTTGACTATGTGCATAAGTTGTTTGAAAAACTACCATCTAGGAATATTCATTGTTTGTAAATGACCCATCATTACAAGAATCTAAAAGAGGTTTTTGTGAAAAATGTATCTAGATTCAGATATGTGGTTTTACTTTCAATTGTTAACCAATGTGCAGATTGTGGCATTCATTTTCTTAAGCCCATTTTTGCTTTCCTTTGAGCATAATTTGTTTGAAACACTACCATCTTGGTATATTCATTGTGGGAAAATGACCCATCATTTTAGGAATATGAAAGAGGTTTTTGTGAAAAATGTATCTAATTTTATTCGCGTGGTTTTTTTTACTTTCAGTTATTGACCAATGTATAGACTATTGCCTGCAATTTCCTAATCTTGTTTATGCTTGAACCTAAGCATAACTTGTTTGAAAAATTACCATCTTAGCAGAGTCATTGTGCGCAAATGAAAAATCATTCTAGGAATCTAAAAGACATTTTTATGACCAATGTACCTAGCTTCATCCCTATGTTTTACTTTCAATTATTGACCAATGTATAGATCGTGGCGTGCATTTTCCTAAGCCCATTTTTGCATGACTCTAAGCATAAGTTGTTTGAAAAACGACCATCTTGACAGATTCATTGTTGGAAAATGACCCATCGTGTTAGTAACCTTCAAGAGTTTTCTTATGAACAGTGTATGTAGATTCAACCCTATGGTTTTACTTTCATTCATTGACCAATGTACAAATTGTAACATGAATTTTCCTAAGCCCATTTTCTCTTGACTTTGAGCATAAGTTGTTTCAAAAAATGTCATCTTAGCAAATTCATTGTGTGCAAATGACCCATCATTTTAGGAATCTGAAAGGGGTTTTTGTGAACAATGTATCCATGTGGTTTTATTTTCAATTATTGATCAATGTACATATTGTGGCGATATTTTTCCTAGGCCCATTTTTTCTTAAGTTGTTTGGAAAACTTCCATCTTGACAAATTAATTGTGGGAAAATGACCCATAATTTTAGGAATTTGAAAGAGTATTTTTAGAATAATGTATATAGATTAATCCCTATCATTCTACTTTCAATTATTGACCAATGTACAAAATTTGGTTAGTAATTTCCTAAGCCCATTTTTGCTTGACTCTAAGCATAAGTTGTTTGAAAAATTGTCATTTTGGTAGATTCATTATGGGAAAACAACCCAATATTTTAGGAATTTGAAAGAGGTTTTTGTGAAAAATGTATCAAGATTCATCCTTGTGGTTTTACTTTCAATTATTGACCAATATAGATACTGTGGCATGCATTTTCCTAAGCCCATTTTTGCTTGAATCTTAGCATAAGTTGTTTGAAAACCTGCCATCTTAGCAGATTCATTGTGAGAAAAGGACCTGTCATTTTTCGTAATATGAAAGAGGTTTTTGTGAATAGTGTATCTAGATTCATCCATGTGGTTTTACTTTCAATTATTGACCAGTATACATATTGTGGTGTGCATTTTCCTAAGCCCATTTTTTCTTGACTCTGAGCATAAATTGTTTGAAATTTTTCCATTCTCACATATTCATTGTGCAAAATGAACCATCCTTTAGGAATTTGAAAGGGGATTTTATGAACAATTTGTATAGATTTATCACTATGGTTTTATTTTAAATTATTGACCAATATACAGACTGTGGCATGCTTTTTACTAAGCCCATTTTTGCTTGACTCTGAGCATAATTTGTTTGAAAAACTGTCATCTTGGAAAATTCATTTTAGGAAATCGACCTGTCATTTTAGGAATCTAAAAGATGTTTTTGTGAACAATGTATCAAGATTCATCCCTATGGTTTTACTTTATTTACCAATGTACATACCATCGTGTGAATTTTCCTAATCCCATTTTTTCTTGTAGTAAGGGTTGTAAGAAACATGGATCTCATCATTCAACTACGTACTTATTCCTTTATCGGTAGTTTCACTGAAAAGAATTAATAAGTTCTTCATCTAGATTTAGGAAAACCATTTGAAGAATTCCCCAACTAACCTACCATCAACTTGCAAAATATAAGAATTCAGTCACATAAAATTCCATGCAAGTGGTGACACGAATAGAGAGCTAATGCTTTTCCATATTTTGTATAACAGGATCCTATGTGTGATAGAAATGACAATTCAATTTTAAACCTAATTTTAGAATGGTGAAAGGAATCTATGATAATATCAATCGCAAATATAATTCATTTAACATCGTTCTATCGGAAATGTTGGAAATTTCTACAAAATGTAGTAATCCTACACTATCTTCTTTGTTTTATTATACAAATATGAATTAATAAACCTATTTTAATAACACAAGTCCCTATAGCCACCTATAGATTGGCCCTGATCCAAGGAGACATGGGAACATAAAATCTACTCATTAAGATGTAGAGATAATAGCCTTCATTAAATTGTAAAACTAGTTAACATCAAAACTTGGTCTTTAAATTGTAATAGTTGCAGCAAATACTGAAACCATAACATATAGGCGCTAGATTGACTAGTTTCTCCTTATTGATCTTAAATATAAAATATATATGTTAATCTTATCTATTAACTTCTAGTCTATCCGAAAGAGTCTCTATGCAAAATGTGTTGTATGCGCTAGTGTATGTAGATAGGACCATGTAGGATAAAAAAGAGTGAGTGTGCTTCATCTTGGATATGTGCACGGGTTTCCACGTGGTCTATGGAGTTAGGGACCAAGACTCCAACTAGTCAATCTTTGATTAGTTTCAAATCCACTGATTAATCAAAGGAATGTGGTTTATACTAGTATCTTCATCTTCAAATGGTGCAACAGTAAATACTATAAGTGTCATCAAAACTAGTTATGCTTCATTATTATCTACCTATTCCATAGGTAACTAAAATTTTCGTTGAAATAGGAGTCAAAACTAGTGCTTATATTGACTTTTGAATCAAAACCAATTTCAGATGAAAACTGATTCCTTCATAACTCTACTAATCAACCAATTTATTAGTGTTTCTTTGCACTTAAGTCATTAAAAAGGAAGAATTAATCAACCAAACAATTAATTCTAGATCTCCATACAATATTAATCTAAGTTCCTTACTCATTTCAATTTGTGTGTATTATATCCCTTATGAGGTTTAGAATGCTCTAAGTTGACAAAAAAATGGATGGCTTTTCTAACCAAAGATGGGAACCATCATCTTTGTATAAGGTTTTTTTTGCCTTATCAATAAGAGGTACGTTATGAATGTTTTCGTAGATCTCATCTATGGGTGCATTCTCGTCCGTGGAAAAAAATGTGTCATGGATCAACCTAATTATCCCTTTATTTTTAATAATATCGTGGTAATTTTCTTCCATTGTATTAACTGTGATGTCGCCACCCTTTCCATCTCTAGTGTGAAATGCAGCAAATGAATGGGCAAGCATTGGTGCTTTGGTTTGTACAATAATTATGGAAAAATATATCCAATTAGTATAATCAAAATAGACATAAATAATAATAGTATTGCAAAATGAAGAAAAAACATTTTTTTGATATCTTAAAAGGGGATGATATTGTTTTTCATCTTCCAAGTGCCCATACTCTAAACAATGTTTCATGGTTGTTTCCCTAACAACTCTTCTTATTTTTATCCCTTTGCATTGTGTACAAGGGCAATAACATTTTCCATCATTGATTAAACCTTCAACATTAAAGGCTTGATTTTGATCATTTGTAGTACCAATATGGTTTTCTCATCACTGTATACAAAATTGATAGCTTCCTGCATAGCAACAACTTGTTCAAATCTATTGGCAAATCAGTAGACAACATTGTCTAACATTGTTTTATACTTCAATAAAATACATTATTAGTGGAGACATTAATATCCATCAATGGAAACATTCATAATAACAAATAGGAAGAACTTCATTACTTGATCCTTGGTTCCTCTAGCCTCGACCATTAATCAAACTCTAAACTAGGACAAGAACACAAATCATATATTCATACTGCAGCCAACAAGTGGCTTAACAAAATAAACGAGAAAAAGTTAAACTTGGATAAAAAATAGAGTTTTTCTCAAGAATAGTATTATATTCCTAATGATGTTTTCCCATTATCACACTAATGAACATGCTTTCATGAATTCTCACTTGATTTGGAAATAATTTTGCATAGAATTCCACCTCCCTTTCACAAAATGATAGACAATTTCAAACAGTGAACTTGCAACGTATAATAGGAGAAAAAAAAGTATAGGTTCCTCAATTCTGAAATCAAAAGCATAATTTGGAACATTATTTAAAACATCAATAGCCTTGCGATTTATGACAGTTTAGTAGCGATGATCTCATGTAATGAAATGGTATATTACTTTATATTTTATGCTATAAAACACACTGTAAAATATGAAAAAGAAGTATACGACAATAAAGAGATAGATTCGTAATTTTCACAAGAATTTATAAAACAAACTTAATGTTCGATTAAAACTTGAAAGCATAACACAACTTAAGTTGGAATTCTAGTTTTCGGTTAACCTCTCTCTCTTAATGCTTATGGGACTATGTAACAAGGATTAAAGGCTTCCCCTCTTTTAGGATGTAAAATAGAGATATAAGGGCACCAAATACCCCAATGAAAAGGAGGAAATGTAGGATTATTATATCAATATTTGAGAAAAGTAAACATTGTCCAACACATAATTTGAAAAAGAAATAAGTGAGTTATTTGGATTTACAGTAGGAAGGTTAAGGTATATCTTCTTTCAAAGGAACATAAAATTGTGTTTATAAAACAATTGAAATGTAGAAAGATCTTGATGATGCAACTTACCTCATTTTCTACAATATCTCCTTCTCCCAATTTTCCTTAAACAATGTTTTTCGTAGAATATCTTCTGCAGTTACATTTCTTTAACACTCCCTCTTAAGAAGGAAGGTATTATACAACAACAATACATATGTGCAATTGACCGGTGAGTCTATATGTCACATGAATTTTTGAACAACTATGTCATCATCACATCATCCATGGAACATCATCATCATGGACATCTCTAGAATCATCTCGAGGATCATCATTTATGGTATCATCTTTAGCATCATCATCTATGGCATCATCTCGAGCATCATCATCTAAATAATCATCATCTCTGGCATCATCTTGAGCATAATCATTTCTAGTATCATCTTGAGCATCACCTACAATATCATCAACATACAAATACTGAACTCAATCACCCACAGCATAAGCAATGTTGGAACATCATCATATGCAACTAAATGTCGGAAATCATCCACAAATGAATGTGGGATCACTCTCATCAAGAGAGTACTATCACCCATGGGACCACCCTCAGCCAATAAGTGTTAGGACCACTCTCAACAAGAGAGTGTTCTTGTCCATAGGACCATCATCAACTAGGATACCATTGTTCACAAATGAATGCAGGACCACTCTCCACATGAGAGTATTATCATCAACAAGACCATCCTCATCCGACAAGTGCTAGTACCACTCTCAACAAGAGAGTGTTCATGTCCGCAGGACCATCCTCAACAAGGATACTATCATTTGCAAACAAATGCAGGATCTCATCCGTAAATGAATGCAGGAGCACTCTCCATATGAGAGTACTATCATCTGCAAGACCATCCTCAGCCGGCAAGTGCTAGGACCACTCTCAATAAGAGAGTGTTCTTGTCTACAAGACCATACTCAATAAGGATACTATCATCCACAAATGAATGCAGGACCACTCTCCATATGAGAGTATTATCATCTCCAAGGCCATCCTTAGATGGAAAGTGCTAGGACCACTCTCAACAAAAGAGTGTTCTTATCTACAAGGCCATCTTCAGCAAGTGAACGCTAGGATACACTCATCTGCAAATGAATGTAAGACCTCGAAAATATTTGTAGGCATATTGATAAACGTGACTGGCCTTCTCTAGAATGGCATACCACTGCCATCTCATCCTAAATCATAATCCCATCATCACTCCCTCTTTCCAAGGAGTTTCTTTCAGACTACACCAATATTGTATCGAAAGTGCTCAAAGTTTACCGAAGATAGAGGCTTATTCAACACATCAACAACTTGTTCCTCTGTGGGAACATTCTGGAGCTTCATGGCTCCTCTATGCACCATATACCGAATGTAGTGGTATTTAATCTCTATATTATTTGAATTATCATAGAACACGGGGTTCTATATTAGCTTGATGAAACAGTGATTGTCAGAATAAATATCAGTTGCATCCATCTTGACATCAAATAATCCTGCTAATATCTTGCAAATCCATATTGCTTCGCTACAGGCTGAACATGTTGCAATGTACTCAACCTTGACATTTACTGAGGGAAACACTAGTTTGATTTCTGCTAAGCCATGAGATCACACCCAATCCGAAACTAAAACAACACCCTCAAGTGTTCTTTCTATCTTCAGAACTTCCTGCGCAATCTGAATTGGCAAAGACATACAATTTGAAATCATTGTCGGCTATATATCTGAGGTCACAATCCAATGACTTTTCTATATACTGCTACATCTACTCTTTTTGAATAGTAGTCATTCAGAAGCTTTAGGTTTGTCTCCATCAGAGTGTTCATTTCCTTGCAATCCAACATCCCAAATCTCTTTAGGATCTCAACTATATATTTTCCTTGGTTTAGGAAAATCTCATCTGGAAACTATCATACTACGAGACCTAGTAAATAATGCATCGTGCCAAGGCCTTTCATCTGAAATTCTGCTACAAGTTTCTTCTTACACTCGTTGATGAGCTTTTATTCTCATGTCAAAAATAGATCATATACATATAATAGTAATATCATGATCCCATCATTTACAACCTTATAGTAAAGGTTGGAATCAAGTTTACTTTTGGTAAATCCCAAGTTCATCGGGAATCCATCAATTCTTCCATACCATGATCTGGGTGCTTGTTTCAACTCATATAGATCTTTCTGTAGTCTTCATACATGTGTCCCCTTTTTGTGAGTCTCATATCCTGGTGGTTGTTTAATATATAATTCTTCTTCTGTGATACCATTTAGGAAGGTTGTGTTTACGTCCATTTGATGTAGCTTCCATTTCATCTTGGCTGTTATTTTCATGTGTCACATTAAATTATGCACAAATGCTATATATATCCCTTATTGAAATGCATCTCACTTATAATAAGTCATTATTACTGTGATGAGAAAAAAAAAACCATGGCATGACTTTCCTTGAATAATTTTAGTAGTGATTCTCTATATGCATTAAAATTTGAATGACATGTAGGTAGACTTTGAAAATATTCAAAATTTATATCAAATACATTTTCAATATGTGCATTTTCATAAATAAATAAAAATAACAATTTCTTTAGAGTAAACAATATAGTCAACTAATTGGTAGATTCCCTTTCAAGGGTCAATAACGAGGTGGGCATCCCCATGCTCATATCAATATTTCAGTATACATAAATAGTGAGGTCCATGTGGGACCTGAATAATACAAAAGAATTGGTGTATACATCATGGTGTCTCGTTAAGGACTCAGACATGGACGAAATAGGTGGTCCAAATGGCAGTTGATCTAAAGGACTGATATTGGAAACACTAACATGAAACATGGATGCATGGTCACAACTAATGTGTTGAAAGGTCCAAAAACCAGGAGGACTAAGGAAACTGAGAATCTAAATCTCAGTCGTACAACATACTGGAACTGGAACTGGATGTACTAGGAAGTGTGAGGGGATTCCAAACATTGTCGCTAACGCAACCCAAATACCCTAAGGAACGTAATAATGACTGGGTTCCAAATTGACTCAGCAATGTGTGAGATTCAAAGGGAATATGAAGTCTTCGGCCAACTAATGATGGGACCAATAGCTTGTACAAATCTCAATGGTGCAAGGAAGGAGATGATGTCGGGCATGTGAGAAGCAACCACCTAAAAGGAAAATAAGGTTTCCCTTCCAAATGGTTTGTAGGAACTCACCGATGATGGTGGTGAGGCCAAGGTACAACGACCTCTAGGTCTATCCTCTAGACTATATGTGCTGGCATCGATGCAGGGATAGCTTCAACTACCAAGGAAAAAAAAATTCCTTGATAGGAGCACGAAGTATACAAACATAATGTAACTGGAACATGATATTAAGCTTAGATTAGGGAGAGGGATGAGTAATGGGACTCAAACTTCATTTGTTCAGAGTATGACGGCAAGGATGACTTGGCAGCATATGAAACTGATCTCAGGGATGGAAACATAGTTGTAGGGGGGGATGATTGGACTAAGTATTATTACAATGGGATGACATCAGGGTATTTTTTAAGGATTCTAATATTATACTTAAGTATAGTATTCTAGGCGATTGTTTTGGATTGAAAAAAACATGTTTATAGATAGGTAGGAGAATATTAAATATGAAACATAAAATTAACACTAAAATGTGTAAATTTTGGTGAATATTATGATAAAAAAAAACATATTTATTTAAATATAGGCGATATTAAACACTAAAAATGACCAAATAGTGAATTTATTTTTTGAAAAAGAACTCAAAAAATAGTCAATTGGTGAAATTCCGCCCCTAAAAAATACCCTGGATGATATCAGAGGGAAAAAAATGGATAACAAAGAAGGGGGAATCCAAGGGTGACTCATTGTAGAGTACTCTAAAGAAAGGCGATTGGGAATGTTGTTGACACAACAGACTAGAAGTAATCTGCAATGGTGCTGAGAAGCATCGATTTGTCCTTCTTCATGGTTTAAGGACCTCAAAGAATGTATAGAAGTATGCCTGAGATGGTACTGTCTTGTTGGTTTTATCGAGCTCGAGTTAGTTTATGCTCATTGGTGCTTTCATTTTTAGAGAGTATGAAAATAGTAAGAAGACTCTAGTGATGGTTTTTTTCGTAAGGTTAGTCTCCAAGTTCCGAAAACGCATAAAAGTGTGCATTGGAGAACTCTTCTAGTCAAAAGGGAATTGAGTATTCATTTTTCCTAAATAGTCCATCTGACCTGAAAAAAGGGGTAAACTTATACTGGACAGGAATTCTTGCACGTCCTTTAACAAGTCTGAAAGAAACAAGATCACTCGATAATCTTTTCATTGATTAAGGAGTCAAAAAAGAGATTAACAGAAACTCCAAGATGGGAGTTCAAGGGGATTGACCAATAAGTGATGATATGAGGGAATATATGAGGCTTCAACTCAATCTGTCAAACTATACGGACTCCCGATTTGAAGGGGATTCGAAAGGCATGGATTCCAACTGCAAGGGGTTCTAAAAATGGTCATACATGTAAAGGAAGGCTCTACTGCCAAGCAAGGGAAAATGAAAAGGGTGGTTGGGAGGGGCCACTTACTCGGAAAACAAGGGTTCCTACATGCTCAAGGGGGAATGACTAAGGCAATGCATCGACTTGATAGAGGGGGAAGATATCCTATATGCCAGTTAAGGGGTTATACCTATAGAAGCGGTTGGTACCACAAAACAAGTAATGCAAATGTAACCTATATTTGTACACACAACAAGGATACTCAAGCATAAAAATGTGTCTAGAATGTAAATAATGCATACAAATACATATGAGACATTACTCACATAATGGAAGGAAAATCAAGACGAGCCTAGAAGGTGGCCCGATGAAAGGTTAGTGATCCTGAGAAAATATCATAATCATGAAAGGCATGGAATATGGCTTCTGATGGTGCAAATGGTGCAACAACTAGATGCAGTATGACATGTGATCTCATGAAATGGTTAAGATAACACATGTGAAAAAGTGAGCAGGGTTAAGGACCTTCCCCCATGCTTTGGGCATGGTGTTTGTGATTATATTACATATTTGTTGTGATGAGATATGGGCACATGGAAGTACTGAGATAAATGTGATGGGGTAGGGTCAAAATGAGTGAGTTTTCCCCCTATTCCAGGGTCGAGTTAGTTAGTCATGCCCCCTAGTCCATAGGTGTCGATGGGGTGCGTATTCTCTCGTGAAGAGGTATCGACATGGCATCAAGAAATTATTGAAAGGGGGGTGTATGATGAGGCGGATAGCCATGGTGGAAAGCTGCCTTGGTGAGATGATGATGGGGGATGCTTGTGATAGGGAGGCTTCCCCCAGTATCGCTAATGAGGATGATGAGGGTGAGTAGGAAGGTCTAGATTCCAGCCCCCATGTTGTAGGCACAATACTTTCTCATTAGTTCAGAAGGGAAGAATAGATAGGTCAAAGGTGCTCATTTCTATTGACACACTCATAGTGGCATGGGATGATGAGAAAGGCTCATCAGAGGACGAGATGGAATAAATGGTGTTTGTCTCGCTCGAAGAGGATGGAGGGGTGGATTTTTTCTACAATGGTGATTTCTGACTCAAGACATATTTTCTGTAAGTTATCCAATATAGAGAAGTATTCAGCTAAATCGGTGCAATGGTGGGAGTAGTGGCCATACAAACTGTAGATCATGCATGGGTGGTTTGTTCGAAGAGACTTTTTCTTGGGTTGGTTGGGGTTAGGGATCTGGACCATGGGAACGTTCTCATCATCATTGAGTGTTTGCATGTATGTTCATAGAATAGGAAAATGCGAACAGTTTTGGGTAGAGTGATCGTAACATCGCATAAAGCGCAAGGAGGTGGGGCTTAAGCTAAGGCAATAGTTGTTGGGTTCACGGGTTTGTTGTGGTTGGTGTTTGATATGTTCCCCCAGACCTTCTTCTTTGGAGGAGGCGGGGGGTTTCTGGGGGGAATTTGGGATGCAGTATGAGAAGATACCGGGACCAAGGGAATGCGAGGGGGTGACTAATTTGTGGTATTAATAGGATGGATTAGTGTCGAAACGACCTGTGGGGTCGGAGGAGGGTTGAGTGATGTAAGGTACCAAACTGGGAGTCCCAAAGTTAAACTTCAAAAATTAAGGGTTGTTATGACAGGTGTGCTCATAATACATGAGGGTGGGAACATAAAACGTATCTTCGGATAGGGGTGGTTCCCCACTGATTATCGAGTAGTTGACTCGGGGATTGAGTTGACATTGGTTGCGTTTGAGCTTATGATTGGGGTGGTTGTTGGGTTTCTGGTATATCGAATGAAAGGGTGTAAAGATATGAAATTTGGACCGCTACCAAAGTTGGTGGAAACACTGAAAAAGTGGTAGTCATGGTAGATTCTTTCAATACACCTGGGGCAACGACATTTAGTGAAGGAATGGGCACGCTATTAATGGTGTTATCCACCATGGGGAGGATGTTTTTCGAAGTGGAAGGCCTCTTGGGATCATAGTACATCAATTGGTCAATTTTGACTATCTTTCCATCATGGGGAAACATCATGGTCCAAAAAATAGTTAAGGCAATGAAATTCATCGCATATATGTAAATACGCTCTATGAGGAGGCTGTAGTCAAGTTGAACATTGACCACTTCAATGTTTATGAGAACAGTATTAATGGCCAACTCGAATGGTACGTTTAGAAGAATTCCTTGAGGTTGGGTTGCACGCCCATTGTCAACACACAAGGAATTCGAGGATGGCTCTAACTTGGGTGACCTAAGATTTTGATAGACAAAGGTGGACATGATGCATGTGGATGTGCCCTCATCAATGATGCAAAGTTGAATGACTAAGTTTCGAAAGGTAACAAGAACTTGGAAAGCAATCAAAGATTGCATTCGTGGCTTAGACTAATCAAGATCAAAATTCCTCAAGCGCACATCAGTGAGGTAAATGGAACCTAATGCAAATAGCAAGGATTTACACTATTTTGGGAAGTTCTTAAAAACTTCCAAGGTTGACATGGCAGGGGAAGACTATGCCAAATCATCCACAATGCTGTAATTGGGAGTGACTCAAGCATTAGGGTTGTTCGTGAAGTGAGACAAGGGAAACTTTGGAGATTTAGGATTTGTATCAATAGGGGGTCGGGGTAACTGCAAGGCTAGGTCAAAAGGGGAAGAGTCACTAGGATTACTACTGGAAGTGGCCTTGGGGGCCAACCCATACTAGTTTCACCTAGTTTGTAGGTTGACTTCCCAAGGCATTGTAAATAAATGTTGCATTCCCAATTCAGGGGGTTGATTTGAAGATGCAACATACTGTATCAATGGTTGGGTTGTGACAACCCCTCGAGTATGCAAAGGGTTTTGAAACACCATAGGAGGTGGGGACGACTGAGGTGGGGGAGGATGCGTATGAGGGGCGACAGTGATGTCGTGATGATTAGCCTCATTCCAAAGATGGCGATCTCTATCTAAGTGGGGACAATGGTGTGTGTAGTGTTCATAGACATCACATAAAGAACATGGTTGGTTAGTCATTAACTATGGGTTCTTAACTTGCATGGGTAGTTGCTTAGGGTCTCGATTGGTAGGATTGGCTCCGTTGTTGCCTAGGGATTAGGAGGGGGTCCACCCCCTCCCTGGTGTTGATTGTTGCCACAGTTCCTACCTCGTCTCCAATTAGGTTTCCCTTGTTGATTATTGGGGGAAGGTGGAAGTTGTGTCGGGTTCTATTGGGCATAGACTTGCCCTTGTAGAACAGGAGGAGTCTGAGGAAATGTTGGTGCAATGGTAGATGGTAGAGGGTTTGGGAAAGGATAGTAAGGGTTGTCTTTTAGAGGTAGATCATACCCTTGATGGGGGTTCTCGTAGGTAGGTCCTAGATAAGGTGAGTCATGGGATTGAGGAGTTTAGGTTGAAGGCGCATAGGAAGGTGTCACTCTAGAATTGGATGTGAGATAATACAGATTGGGACTGTATCCTGAGATGGGAAAGGGTACCATTGTCGATGGTGTGACACTAGATGGTGTGTCGTACAAAGGAGTCATCATGGTAGGGATGTGAGTGTAAGGTTGGACTAAAGGTGTGACCGAACTAATGACACCATCGACGACATGTGATGCTCCCATCGGGTCCTTCCGTGTGGAATTGCCATGAGGTGAATTTGGAAAAGTAGTATATAGGTAACTTGATTGGGTGTATATCAAGTCAAACTATTGGGATTTGAGGATAGATTATTCCTCCATTGTGGGCTTTCGGAGTAAAAATCCTTGGCAATGGAAGGGATGAGGGAATTTGAAAACCAGGCAAGGAATATTCTATCATCTAACTTGATTTTGCACAAAATGCACTGTCTACGCCATTCATGGATGTGGTCTGCAATATGGGTAGCGGTGTTTTGGGGAAAAAACAAAAGGATATCAAAGTTGGCATCATATCAAACATGCACCTGAAAGAATTGCAAGAACATGGAAGCGAGCGATGCGAAGTTGGAGTGGGTGCCATGCAGAGGATTAATGTACCACTTAGTTGTGACGTTAGTGAATGTCCTTCAAAGGAGGCGTAGCCTAACTGATTTTTCAACTATGGAGTTCGAAGAACACCACATGTGGAACGACATGATGTAGTTTTGAGGGTCCTCACTGGCCTTCCCCTCGAATTTAGGGATATCTGAAGAAAGTTTAGCAAGCATCGGTGGCCAAGTAGGATCATGACGAATCAGGTCATTAATCAAATGTGTTAGATCAAGGGGGTTAAGGCTATCCATGAATGGTAAGCTCATGGGATTGGAGGGGGTGTTCCTTATAGGAGGGTTCTCGATAGGCATATTTCCTACATGGGGGTTACTGGAGGAAGGGTTTCCCATAAAAAATAACCAGTGTATGGGTTCCCCATTATGACATGCTCAATGGGTGGGTTGTTGATGAGGGGGTTTCCAAAAGGGAGGCTCCTAGAATGTGGGTTTCCCATGGGAGGGTTCCCGGTAGGTGGGTTTCCAATAGGAGGGTTCCTAGTAGGCAGGTTCCTAATAGGAGGGTTCCCAATGCAAGGGTTCCTAATATGTGGGTTCCATGTAGGTAAAGGTCTGCTACCATATGATGATATGCGATGAACCATGGGGTTGTGTGGAGGTGGCGTATCTTGGTGGTAAGGATCGGTCTTAAACGCAAATCTCTCGGAAAGGGAAACTGTAGAAAGTGAACGATGTTGACTAGGGGTGTGGCGGGATTGGTCTAATGAAACGAACTATGGTGATTGCCCCTAAAGCCTACGAGAGTATCTTAAAGGAGCCATGATGGTGGAGTGATGTAAGTGTAAAACATGGCTATGAAAAGGCTAAAAAATACAACTACATTTGTGTGTGCATAAGCATATCTCTCAACAAAAGTGGCACTCAGGACAACAACACACTCTAAAACTCTACTATAATCTCAAGTCATAGAAGATGGGTGGCAAAAAAAATGGCCAGAATTCCAACAAGCAGTCACTACATAGAATAAAAAGACTTGATAACTTATGAGGTATGGGAGCATGCAAACACCTATCTAAAAAGATGGAAGCCCTCGCAAACTATATCCTCTGCACGGTGATGAAATTCGAGTCAAACAATATGGCATGGAAGACCAATAATGGCTACGTGATATCCCCCTACGAAGAGGGATCTCGGGTAAAAGATCCCTAAAAGAATGGAAACTAGGCTACCTTGTTCATGACACGTCCATATAGGTGAATCTGTCACTTCATCCTTTGATCGTTGCATCCTTGCTAAGGAGTCCTGGAAATGCAACAAAGGCTATGAGTAGGTAGCCTACCACTTCATCCTTTGATCATTGCATCCTTGCTAAGGAGTCCTGGAAATGAAACAAGGGCTACGAGTAGGTAGCCTTCAGTACAAAGTGGAGTGCAGTATTCCACCCTGACCTATGAAACCAGTCTTATGAATTCAGCCCTCCTAAGGGAGAGGCCCACCCAACAAATTGGATGTAACTGTGTCAACAAATACTAGGGGATTTTAGCACCCTAAAAGTCAACAACTATGTCTCAAATATGAATGGAAAAGGGGGATTATTTTGATGCCAACCTGTAGTTCCCTACCTAGATAAAATATTCTTTTTGGTCCCCAAGTGGGGTTAAATGTGTGTTCAATTAGGTAAATTTCAGGCTCACTTTGTTCTTAGGGTGTGAGTGGGTGCACAAGTGATGTGAACAATCTCAATGTCAAAGAAATTATTGTTGAAAGAAATAGTTGAAAATGAAAATCTACTAAAATAACCAACTAACTATTTTGCAAAGAACAACAAGTAGAGACTACTTATCAATGGAATGTTCATGTACTGCTAAACTCAACCAGGAAGTCAAACCATGCAAAAACAATCATTCAAACAATGCAATCATCCAAGAAGGGGGACTAAAAATTGCTAGTGCTAGAAATCAAACAATCAAATTTGGAAAGGTTGGGGGCATGAATAGAGTGTTCAAAAAACTTTATGTCAGTCTCATGGAACTTCTGTCTGGGGAACAGAAACGTTATGGGGCACACACTATGTAAAAACAGAAGTGGATCCAAAAATATGCAGTTCCGAGCAGAGTGCTCTTATCGGTGGATTAAGAGCGCTCCAGTGTGCACTTAAATGGGTTAAAGGAGCACCCTAGGGTGCACTTAATCACCAAAAAGGTGTGCTCTAGGATTGTGTGAGGAGAAAAATAAAAACCAACTTAGAAAAGGGGCTAAGGAGGGGGTTTTGGGGCTAAAAAAGGATGGTTTTATAGGCCAAGAGCCAGCTAGGGGGATTAATAGAACTGGAAAAAAACAAAACCCAAACTAATGGATATAAAATATCAAACAAACCAAACAAAAACAAAAGTATGCAAGAGGTATAAAAAATCAAGGATCTGTAGGGATCGACCCAGTAGGAGTCCCCAAATTTGTTGTGAGTGATTTCACACTCTAATAGGTGAAAAGTGAGGTGCTACCAGCTTGAGGAAGTTGAGGTAGGAGCCACACAAGATTATGCCTCTCATCGCTCTAGTGTGTGAAAAGGTGTGGTAAGTGCAGGTAAATAACATTAAAAAGAAGACTAAACTATGGAAAGGAGGATACAACCTAAGGTTCACAAGCTTATGGGTCGTGGATGCAAACATGCAACAGTAAAGATCTCGCCGTAAATAAATGCAGTAAAAGTAAAAACATCGAATTAATGCACATTAACAATAAAGGATTGCCATAAATGTAAAACAATAAAAATGGGAACACATGACAATATGACTATCAGTTTTCCAAATAGCATACAATGGAAATAAACTTTTTTTATTTTCATTAACTTGGCATGAATAAGATTTTTATAAATGGGATTGAGTTATCTCAAATATGGATGATCCCTTGTAGCTGGTGAACTATGATCCTTTTCTTCGATGGTGATTGGTTCTCCACTTCAATACTCTATGAGGTCAACCTCAAAGGAAACTCTAGGCTGAGGTGGTGGCTAGGGTTTCGAGAGTGAATTTGAAAGAGTTTTAGTAAGGATTGGTGAATGTATGTAAAATGAGGGCCTCCATCCCTCTTTTTATTGGAGAATTTGTGGTGATGAGTTTGCCTTAGGGTTTTGGTGCAAACCATGGTATTGGCCTCTTGTTTTTGGAGTTTCGCTCTCTTCGTTTTTTTTTTTAACAGAAACTAAAAGAAGAGTAGTATTAAACGGGCTATGCACAACCATTCATTACAAAAAACTACTGGTGAAGTATTCTTGCGGATCAGAGAAAAAAGAAACAAAACTAGGCTAGAAGATAGACCTTAGTATGCCGCAGAAGGTTCTTATGTTTCGAAATAATTACAGAGGAAGTATAAACTCTAACAAACTGCTGATTAAGGAAGATACAAAAAAACATAAACTGTTAAGAGACGCATTAATGATTGCCTGGGTGCCCCACGGGCTGAACGATAGATTCCTCTTCCATATTTTGGATTGCACCTACTGGGTTCTCATGAACTTCACTTCCCTGGTTCATCTGCACCAAGTGTTGCAGATCCTCCTGAATGCGGTTGACTTTTCCCATTATTTCCTTCAGATTCATTTCATTATCGTCTATTCTAGCATCATGATTGCTAATCTGGTAAGAAGTGTAGCCCAGTACATCAACAAGGCTTTTTACCTCTTTAGCAGTCTCTCTAGCGTCCATTATCCCTGTGGCCACCATTTCATACAAACGCCGTATATTCACCTTCATTTCTGCAAGACCTTCATTATCCCCTGCGCATTCCATTTCCTAAACTTGATGCAGGTCTTGACCAAGATTGTGGCTATGAAGGCTCAAGCTTGACAGCCGATCGAGCACCAAGCTAGATGAAACTAAAACCTGTCCATGACAGAGACTGCAACACCGGATTCTATCAGACAAATTAGAGAGAGCAGAACTGAGAATGAGAAATTCTTGCTGTAGGTTTTCAGAATCCCTTAAGTTTCGACAAGAGATGGTTCCTATCGTATCTTCCTCCCAACCAGTACAATCACAACCAAGAGTCAAGGTATTACCTTCCAGAAGAAGCTGCTCAAAGGGGAAATCCGTCACATAGCCTATAGCTGATCACCAAAAGGAGCCAGGGACTCAGCGAGAAGGACAGTAACAATTAAGGAAAGCAGCCAAAGCTACTCTCTCTTTCACGAAGCCCCTTAACTGAGGCAAATCTTCCCAAGGAAAAACCTGCAAAGATCCAAGCTGTGGGAGAGGACCATCTTCAAAGCTGAACCTATCAACTAGCATAGTTTCCTCTGGAGCGGTAGCATGAATATTAACACCAAAGTGACTATCAAGATGGCGAAGGGGCAGATGAAGCTTCCAGATGAAGCCATGGTACGTTGTTGAGGCTGGTGAGAAGTGTGCCGACTAAACCCGTAACTAAGCCTGAGGGGATGGCGAATTAAGGCAGGAGGATGCATGGAGGAGTTGGGAGGCCAAGTGTTTCCAAAACAATATTCAAACATTTGACCATAATTCAAGCGGATGGGTGAGATAAAACTTAGGATAGGAAAAATAAAAATTGGGGTGTGCATTTGGACATTAGGGGATAGGTTTAATTACAATGTCTAGGTCATTTATGCTGATATGACCTTGAAGAAGCAAGGCCCCTTGATTAGCCAAAGCGTTCGTGAGAATGTTGTTTGCTCGGAGGATGTGAAAAAACTTGACTCGACTAGAGAGAAGGGGAGTGATTCTGTCATACAACCTTCTACAATTTATGGATCCTATGGGATAACCATGGATCATTTTGTAGATGAGTTGTCTCGAATCTCCGAAGACTGCAAGCCTAGGGATAGTTATTGAGTTTGTGAGGTCAAGACCTTGCAAGAGAGCCATCCATTCTGCTTCATTATTCATCTTGTGGCCCAACCCCCAAGCGAAGGTTTTTACTATTTGTCCTCCGGGATCTAGTAAGATCCCCCCGCACCTACCACCCCTCGCTCTCTTTGTTCATTTTGAATGTTTTTCCCATTTTATTTTATTTTTTATTTTGTTTTGGTGTTTTGGGAAGAAAAAAAATTGTGGGGGCTATAGAGTTGTGCCAATATGACTATGTAACTCATTTGTATAGGTTAGTGGAGGCCCAGCTTTTAGAAAAATGGGTGTAAAGGTATGATGACCAAGGTAGTGAGCTACGTGAGTGATTTTATGGTGTTAATAGTTGGTAAAAAAACACTACTTTCAAATAATAGGTCGTGTGGTCTGCTGAATAGAAAGTTATGCTATTAGTGTGGGCTCCTGAAGAAAAGGTCGCACGGTTGTCCATAATGAATGACTATCTTTCTAAGGTTTAGTTTCCTTTGTGTATCTGGTGAAGATGTCTTTAATGAGTTAAATGTTGTGTGTTGATGATTTTCTCCTGCAATATTAGCCAAAATGTCACATGTGAAAAATTTAGGCGTTAACAATCTCCTAACTTGGACCCCCCTAAAGAAGCACTGAATCCAACTTCAAAGGAAGTTAGTCATTTCATTCTAAAAGGGGAACCTTCTCTAAAAGAAGAATTGGCTCCTTAAGATCCAAAGGATGTTGGTGAATCCCCCATAAAAGGATAATCTTATTTTCCATTGGACCTAGTTTAGATGGTGGTCCCCCAACTCAACCCTCAACCTAAGCCAAGCTAGGTGGATCAAGTAGAGGAAGAGGGGCCAGTGTTCAAACCAAAACCACTAGATCAAGACAAGAAGGAAGCACAACCTCTAAGGGGTAGTTGAGTTGGTTGGTGCTTCTGATTCCAAGACCTAAGTAGTCAAGGTTGGAGGTTCAATTCTATGTGTATTTCAAGGTTAGCTTCCAAAACTGGAGCCAATAGGGTGAGGCCCCTTCAAGTGGCCCCCCCTAGGAATTGTTCCCGTGGATGTAGTGTGTTTTGTCAAAGTTTCAGGGCAACGAACCACATTAAAAGAAAATAAAAGAAGGAAGCTTGGATGACAATAGTAAAGAAAAAGAAATCAACTATAGCCATGTAGCCAACGGTTATAAAAAGTAGTAATTGTGATCTGATTTAGCCATGTATTATTTCTCAATTCTATTGTGCAATCAATTTGTTAGAATCTACTCATGCTCTCAAGAATAAAAAAGGAAATGTACAAATGTAAGAGAAAGAGTTAGTTAATTTCTTACCAAGGATTGTGAGGACAGAAAGAAGGACCCGATACTCATTATTAGAATCCTTAATTTTTACTTTTAAATTGTTTAACTATGCCACAATATTTTTAATATAATTTAATACAATTTATAATTATTATGTATTGTACAATCACATTGTAAACCGAAACTCAAAACTTTGCATAACATTGAAAATAGTTTGTCAACACAAACTCAAAACTTTGCATAACATTGAAAATAGCTTACCTCATCACATCAAAAAGACCTTGTCCCCTTTGATAGCATGGAAAACAAAGTTTGCATTTAACTAAGTAATGTGGGGAAATCATATCCCTTAACTAGACTTTCTCACCACTGGAAAAATACATCTCTTCATACTGTTCATTGAATTGAAATAAACATAAGTTCATAACTTGTCATATATCTTTATAAATCTAATTATCCCAATTCTTTATTGTATGTAACAAGGTGGGAGGATTTGCTTAAGAAAATATAAATGAATATTGAGATTAATTATTTGTGTTATAAACTTTTTATAATAAACATAAAAGAGTTTGTAATTACATATCTTATATGTAACACTTTCATAGCAAATTATATATAGGGAGAGTGTTATTTATAAAAAACAAAACTAAAAGTACTTTCTTTCTTCAAATAATGTGAAGTTAAAACACCATGGCTAATACCCTCTAAAAGTTTACACGTGAGTGTCCTATTACACACTCGCATTGTGTTGTAAGCACTCTTTATGTGCTCCCATCACTTTTTATTCTTACTTTTTTTTAACACTCATAAGAGGAAAGATCCATTTATTCTCTTTTTATAATATTAATTAGAATAACAATTTTTTTTTAATAATCAATAACAACACTTATCTTTTTGTTTTGTTTTTTTTCCTAAAAATGATAATTAACTATTATATTGAAATTAGTGTTAAAATAGTATAATAAATATAATTAAGTCTTTCAAACAACATCATAACCACATTCTATACATTAATCACATCATTCCAACAACATCATAACCACATTCTATACATTAATCACATCATTCCATTATCAATTTATATAATTTTTTAAATGATATATATCAGCATAGATCCAAATCCTAGGCTCTATCAAGCGTCGAGAGGGATCAAATTTTTAGATCCAAATCCTAGGCTCTATCAAGCGTCGAGAGGGATCAAATTTTTGGAGGTGCAATGCATCTTTTTTATTTAAGGTCGACATATAATATTTTTATTATTAATCTTTAATACTATTTATGGCTGACATATAATATCTTTTATTATTTTTTATTTTGTTAGGAAACAACATTACAATATCTCCTCCATACATGGTTTTAAAACCATGTGCAAGGCCCTCCTAAAAACATGGTTGTTTAGGAGGCCTTGCACATGGTCTTAAAACCATTTGCAACGACTTCCTAAACAATGTACAATAAAACCATGGGTTATGTAGGAGGCCTTGCACATGGTTTTAAAACCATTTGCAAGGTCCTCCTAAACCATGTACAATAAAACCATGGGTTGTTTAGGAGGCCTTGCACATGGTTTTAAAACCATGTGTACAACCAACATTTTTTTGCTGATAATTCAATTTTTTATTTTTTATTATTTTGTTCAGTAGGAACATTACAACATCTCCCCCATATTGTGTATTGTATTGTTTTTTTGACCGACATTTTTTTGGCTGATAATAATTTTTTTTTTATTGTTTTGTTAGGTAGGAACATTACAACATCTCTCCATATTAGGTTGTTTTTGTGGCCGACATTTATTTTGGAAGATAATTAAAAATTTATTTTTTATGGTCAACATTTACAAGAGGAACATTACATGAGGAATGTTACAAGGGGAATGTTACATAACGTTACAAGATCTCGAGCGCCTCTCAGTGCAATAAATCGTTTCATCAACACATCTTCACAATATGCAAAACATACATAAATATTCATTATAGTAATATACAAAAACATATATAAATATTCATAACCACATTCTATATATTAATCACATCATTCCATTATCAATTTAAACAATTCATATAATTATTTGAATGATATATATAAATCTTCTCATGGCGACATCTTCACAATAAGCAAAACATACAGAAATATTTATTGTAACAATATACAAAAACATACATAAATAAATATTAAATTATTATAACCTATGAGGAAATACAAGTCCTTAACAAATTGGGTCTCTTTTCTACAAATGAGGAGTATATTTTGAAGGAAAAAATTTATGGGAGGAATTATAATCCGGATCTCTCATCTTTTGTATATGTTTAGTTTCTTAACATTTTGAAGGTTATTAAGGCCTTCACAGTGGCCTAGGATGATGAAAGGAAGTTTAGACAATAAGAGGAGCTTAGAAGAATTGAAGGGTGTCTTCAGTCTTTCCATGAATAACATCCTTTAGATTATATTTCGACTAAATAAAAGAATGAGATTGGGATTATGGAGTCCAATAGAAGGAAAATTCTTTCTGAGCGGGAAGCCTCCATAAGATTAAAAAGCAGACTTCTTTGGTTACAACAGGGAGATGACAATACTAAATACTTTCACCAATTCTATAGACATCGATTAAGCACTAAATCCTTATGGAATCTTGAGGATGAGGAAGGTAACCAGATCATTGGCTTTAAGGATCTTGCATCTAAAGGGGTCAAGCATTTCAAACATCTATATAAAGAATATGGAAGAGCCACACTTGCATTCGTGTTGAATCTGATTATGTATTATCCAGCTTTCATTTATGAGGAACGCAGATTTTCCATGAACTCGCATGTATCTGCTAAAGAAGTTAAAGAGGCTATAAGGACAATGCAGCATGACAAGATCCCAAGACCAGATGGATTTCGATGGAATTTTTTTCTAGTTTCCTGGATATTTTCCAGGCTGGTATTTTGGCAGTCATTGAAGAATCAAGAATAAGGGGAAGGATCTTAGCTGCTTTCAACACTACATTCGTCACTTTGATTCCCAAAACGGATCACCCTTCATATTTTGAGCAGTTCAGACCTATTTCTCTGTGTAATTGCATCTACAAGATGTCTACAATGATCATAGCAAATAGAATAAAAAATTGTCTTTCACAGTCTATATCCGAGGAACAATTTGGTTCCCTGAATTAGAGACAAATTCATGACGCCATCGGGGTTGCTCAATAAGTCACCCATACTGTGAAAATTAAGAAGCTCCCTGCAGCCATCATCAAAGTGGACCTATCCAAAGCTTACAATCGAGTCAATTGGACTTTCCTCGGACTCTTATTGACTCGTATTGGGTTCGATCTCCCCATTATCAACTGGATTATGTCTTGCGTTCAGTCTATGGCTTATGTTGTTCTCATCAACGGCGCAGCCTCTCCTTTCTTCAAATTGGGGAGAAGGCTGAGAAAAGGATGCCCTCTAGCCCCTTTATTATTCCTACTGCTGGTGGAGGAACTTAGCAGAACTATTATACAAGAAAAAAACTTTAGAAGCTTCAAAGTTATCCTCATTGGGGGGAATCTAGCCATTACTCACTTTTTGTTTATGACATTCTTCTCTTTTCTGATGGCTCTAGACGTTATATTATGAAAATCAAAGCAATTTTGGATCTATTCACAAGTGCTATAGGTATGGTCTGTCTTTGCACCAAATCTTCCATATCTTTTATGAATCTTGGAAATGAATCTTGGAAATGCGGACATGGATAGGATATTTTCTTATTTTAATTTCACTTTGATAGAGATTAATAATGGGTTGAAGTATCTGAAATTTATCATAAAACCTAACGATTACTTGAAGAAAGATTAGGCATGCCACTGTTCAAAGCAAAGTGCTACAGGTATGGTCTGTATTTGCGCCAAATCTTCAATCTCTTTTATGAATCTTGGAAATGTTGACATGGATTGGATATTTTCTTAGTTTAATTTCACTTTGATAGAGCTTAATAATGGGTTGAAGTATATGGGATTTATCATAAAACCTAACGATTACTTGAAGAAAGATTGGGCGTGGATGGTGAGAAAAATAGAGGCAAAACTCAATATATGGTGCAACAAATGGTTATCTAGAGGTGACAGATTGGTCATGATGAAGCTCGTGTTGGAGCATATCCCGATTTATTGGGACTCTATCGCATATATCCGTTCAGGCACTATCGAGTCTATCATAAAGATTTGTTCCAATTTTCTCTAAAGGGGCAATGAGGGCCCAACGGGTTTTCCTTGGATTGCATGGAAGAAACTCACCATCCCCAAAGATCTGGGTAGATGGGGTCTCAAGTATTATCCATCATTTGCTTGTGCTTTAGCTACTAAGGGTATCTGGAGAATTATGACTAGTGATGGGTTGTGGGTCTCTATTATTCGACAAAAATACATATACCCCCTCAGTTTGAAGCAATAGATTAAATGCAGTTAGAAGAGCCCAATGAATGCGACGATTATTTGGAAGGCAATGATCAAAGTGTCTAGTATTGTTGGTGATGGATTGGCTCGGTGTGTGGGTAATGGTAAGAAACTCCGAATCGGAAAGGATCCTTGACCAGGTTGCACAAATGTTTATTGTCTATATGAAGAAATGGTATCTTAACTCAATGATAGAGGTTTTATCTATCTATATAATGCTCATGATCCGATTAGATATTCCCAGATTAAACAACAATGGAGAACGACAAAAATTATGGGAAATGAAGGTGACCACGTCGTTCTTTGGGAAAATTATACTTCTTATCTTGCCCACGACAACATTTACCTATTAGATGTTGAAGACCAATTAATATGGACCAAAAATCATTCAAGTGTTGTATATGTTCCAAAACTGGGATATCTAGCTCATAGAGAGAAAGATGATATTCCAGTGCCTTTATTGGGGCACAAAGCTATATGGAAGATTAATTGCCTTTCAAAATCTAAGTTAGTTTTCTAGTTGGCTCTCTCCAAAAAAATCCTAGTGTGGGATAGACTGATTTCTTTCCTCGACATAGGTCCCAGTCGATGCCCCCTTTGTTATGACAAGGTTGAAACATTTCACATTTGTTCATTCAATGCACATATATCATTGATATGTGGGTTTTTATTGAGCAATATACAGACAAATTCTTTAGATGGGAAGGCAATTGTTTAGCTGATGATTTCCTTCAATGGTATAACGATACATTTGTTTCATATTGCAGAGCTCTCCCGACCATTATAGTTTGGGGAGTTTGGCTTTCCCATAACCATGTAATTTTCCAAGATTTGATCATTCCTCCTTTTAGATTTGCAAGCATGGGTCTGTCCAATTTGAAATATTTTCCGCATACCATGGATCAGCCTCCTCAAAGAATTATTTGTGTAGAGAATATGGATAAGTCTCGATGCTGGGGATTTTTTTATGGAGCTTCTCAAGATGGCAATGGAGGTGTTGGAGGCATCCTTCACTTAGGAGAAGATCGTTGGTACAAGTTTGCAACAAGCACTCCCAAAGCAACCAACAATATGGCACAATTGAAAGTGGCCAAGTTCCTTCTTATTTTGGCTCAACAGTTTGGCATTCGTGAGCTCCAGATTTTCGGTGACTCCAAACTTGTGATTGATTGGCTCAGCTTCAACCGCCCTTCCAAAAACATTTTCCTTAGACCTCTCTTCGAGGACATCCTTAGATATATGGGTTTATTTCAGAATATTTCCTTCACCCACGTTTACGGAGAAAGGAACTCAACAGCCAATGCTTTGTCCAAATTGGGTGTTTTGGCTGATGATAACAAATGGAGAATATGGTCATGATTGTGCAGTGTTGAGATTGAATCTACTGTTGCAGACATTCCACTATAAGCTATTTTCTTATCTGGCCATTTTTGGAACATACTTTTGATCATGTTTGCATACTTATACGTGATATTTTATGATGCTCTTTTTATAGAACTCTATAATTTTGGCACACTCTCTTTATGAAGGCTATGTAATGAATGACCATGATCAATATGTACAATGTGATTCATTAATGAAATGAATTGTGTTTTTTTTAATGTGGAAATAAAAAACCCGATTTTGAAGATATTGTAACTTGGTTCTCATTGTTGACCCAATATAACACTAAGAACAAAAAAAATGCATAATAACTATAAAAAGATAAAACCAAAAGAGACCCATCTTAAACCTCGATGAGAAGAGAGAGACCAAATTTCTTAAAATATAATCTTTTTATTCTTTAATATAAATGAATTTATACATGACATGGAATTCAATGATAAAAATATTTTTAAATTTAAAATGGATTTATACTAGTTAAATATATCTATAACCATATAATAATAATAATCTATTTTTAAAATCAGAGACTAAAAACATTAATTTGTTTTACAAAACCTCTTTGTTTATAAAAATTATAACTTTAATTAATATTAATAAATTAAATTAAATAATTAATAACTTATATTATAATGTATTGTATATCTCATTTTATATTACTTTTAATTATATTTATGTTAAAAAATTCTTTAAAAATATTACAAACCTTACCACACCATATTTAAACATTTGTGTAATGTTAACGATGACAATAGTGATAAATCATGAGTTCCTTCTGATAAACCTTTATATATTCAAACATCAAAAAGGGGTTAAAAGTAACTTGAAAGATCATGAACCCTTAAGGGCAGCATGTGAAACCTGGTCCGTTTTGTTGACAGTGAAGACAGTTTAATCCGCAGCTTAGAACGTATTCACACTCTGCGGGGAGTCTATCTCCGACTTCCACGTCGGTTCCTGCCACTCCGTCCATTGAATCCAAAATAAATAAAATGAATTAATAATTAGTAATCAAGTACTAATCTTAGTAATCAAGTAATCAGTAACTAACCTTAATCAAGTACTACCAATCAGATAGCTATTCTTACCTGATGCAACTACAATAATATTCATCACCAGCATGGCCACGATGAGACGACCAAGTAAAGGCCATGACCATAGCTTTATTGCTATTTCTTTGCCTGATGTCACCACGACAAGCACACCCACGCAGATTCTGCCCCCGAGTACCTCGGTTAGATTCTTTATTTCAACTCTTACGAGTCTGTAACAAGTTCATCAAAGAGATTGTAAACATATCATCCTTAACACTTAAATGATTATTAAAATAATAATAATAAATTATTTTCTATCTCATCTTATAAGAAAAATTAATAATAATAATAAATTCTCTCATATATAGATTAATATATATAAACTTTTGGAGAGCAATAAGCACCCTGCAGCGCAGTAGTTAACGCTGCGGCTACGGGGCAGAGCAACCGTCAGATTTGATCCCACTGTTGATCCAACGGTTGCTGTGCCCCACAGCCGCAGCATTAATTGATGCGTTGTGGGGTGCTTATTGCTCTCCTAAACTTTCTATCAAACATATTTGTATATCAAATTGATTTGATTTTTTTCACTAGCAAACATATTTGTGTGTATATGCTTTCTTATACTTTGAATCTAATTAGAGGAGTGACCAAGAGAGTTTATAAAGATGCTTTTTTAGTGGTATCCCTTAGCTTACACGTAAAGTCTCTTTTGGATTTTCATAAACATTCAATTACCAAAACTAATACATAAAGCAAAGTCTCTTTTGGATTTTCATAAACACTCAATTACCAAAACTAATACATAAAGCAAAGGTACAATAAGTTTTGGATCATCACTCATATGTAAAATTAAAACTAAAAAAAAGGTACAGGCTTTGGATTATCATTCATATGCAAAATTAAAACTAAAAAAGAAGGTACAACAACCTAGAACATTTAGAGAAGCAACAACTCTAAATATACACATTGAAACACATATTCAAGCACATTAATTTTTGAATTAAAATTAAAAATATGGGTTCAACTGCCCTTATCTTCTATTAATGCTCATAAAGTTTATAAATTTACATTCACAATACTCGAAGAGGCTCTCGTTTTCATAAATTCACAACTGGGCTCAAAGACCTTACAATTCCTTTTATTATTAAATATTTAGCCTGCTAGTCTAAGTCTTAGCTTAGCATTATTAAATTGAGCACATAGATCTGTGGACAAACACACAACTCACAGGATAGATCACACAATTTACTCATTTATTGAAGAATGAAAACAGTGCAAAAATGGCTTGCAGTTATGAATGATTTTCATTAATCAAAGAGTAATTAGATAGTAATTACAATGAAGTACAATGACTTAAATAGCCACATGCAATTCGAATCCACATGAGGAAATTCGAATTGATTAGACTCTACTTGACGGTAGGTAACTAAGACCTTGTCTAAATCACTGTCAGAGGACTCAATAGTTAACTGACCTTGTTTAAACGATTATCGGAGTTCAACGGAGTTCTAAAACATAGCTCAAGTGTCTACTTTAGTGTTGACTGTGGTAGGTGAGAAATGCGCCTCTCCTGCATGTAGCCATGCAAACCTAGCGCTAATTGAATGTAGAGGACTAGAACTAAATGTAACTAACTCCTAACTCAGCTTGACTAGTCACCAACTCAACTCAACTAACCTTGGTTATTATCAGCACTCCCAGTGGCTCCTAAATGGTAGGGATTGGTCTAGGAGGCTCCTAAACCGATGCATGCAAGTGCAATCAGTGGCAGTAGGCCTCAATTAGTGTTCCCCACACTTTAGTAACTGGAACATGTGCCCCAATTAGGCCAAGTGGACCCAATGGTGCTAGTGACCAAAATAGACTGGATGGACTCCCGATTTAGACATGACTCATGATTTAGACATATGACCAAATTGGACAAGGGAGGATTAATAATCCTAACAAGCATTACATCAAATTTCTTCACAACTATGGAAACCAAAATCTTTACCTATAGGCTATTTTAATTTCTTATTTTTCTATTTCTTTTCTTCTCTTATTTCAATCTTTATCCATCTATGTTCTTCTTTGTTGGAGTTTGTAACTCAGACATGAACTTCTACACAGGTTTAGTGACAAATGTGCTAGAAGTAGTTTGAGTTAGATCTACTTTATAATGCACTTTAGTAATAAAGTGAAAGTCTTATATTTAGTTGTTGAGTCTAATAAAGCGTATTTTTAATACATTAGTAATCTAGACTAATCTCAATCATATATCTCACTAAAACATTAAGGTTTTGGTATATTAGGCTTTTAATTAAAGTATAAAGGCAAGTCAAGGTAGATGGTTAAGACATATTCATTATTCACTCAAAGAGAGTTTGGTCAAGATGTGATTGATTTCATATGTGGTGCAAAGTTAGATCACTAGAGAGGAGCCAAGTTCAACAACAAAGCAGAGAGCAGTGTGCATATTTGTACAATCATAAAAATCTATATAGTCATATAAATTATGTTTATCCAAACATACATGTCCATACCATCATACGGAACAAGTCCATACAATCATACGAGTGGCTTGTATAACAGGAAATAAACAACAATCAATTTTCTCGATTTTTTGGCATGCATTTACCTCAGTAAGTGCATATTTGTTCCATTTGAGTGTACCATATAGCTGTTAATTCGACAGTCTATGGAAGTTTCCTTGTAAGCTTTGAATAATTAATGAAGCACTGAGTTGAAGGAGTAAATTATTTGTGTATTGTGTTTTTCTTCCATTGTTTACTTTCCAGCTATATATGTGATTATTGTTATGTGAAAGAATTTAATCTCTGCAATTAAATAACAGTTTGTGTTTAGTTGAAAACATAAGGATAGTAGTCACCTAGGGTTTGGAAATTTTAACATGGTATTTGTGCTTATTTGATTAACATGATCTAAAGAGTTTATAGTTAAAAGAACTGTCAGGAGTTGGGACTAGCAAGAAGAAGATTTCAGAAGCAATACTTAACAGAGATGGGAGTTTGTGTGCAAATTATAGATCGAAACAATTAGCCTCGGGTTTGAGGATAGACTGTATGGTGCCTCAAACTCCATATCATGGAAAGTGTGGGTAACTCTTCTATTAGAAGAAAATGATTTATGAGATATCATCAAGGATGTAGTGACTTCTCCAACAGGTTCACAACTTTTGGCATCTTACAAGAAGAAAGAAGGGAAGGGAAAGTAGATGATCATGGATGCTACATGATCACTCCCACATAGAGTATGCAATGTGACCACTACCCTTCCTTCACTCGTAGTCAATCCACATGACTAAACAAAGGCTAAACATCTAAGCCTCAATACATATAATCAATACACATGACTAATAAGGGCTACAATGCGACCATTCTCTACCAACCATTGGACAATATTACATATGACCACTCTAGGTAAATGATATGCATAATGTTTTCCTAACACTAGAACCATGGAGAAACATCAACACAAATGACCTCCCAAGGGGATACTTGGCCTTGTTACGCCTCAGAGTATCTGCAGCGTTCCTAGTTAAAATATTTTTTTATGTAAATGCCAAGTTTGAAGTGTAGAGTGTTGATTTGGGGCTAAATACCCATAATCATGTCATTGATGCCCCTCTTGATTTCCACTTCCAGGAGGTGCTCGCGCTATAAGGGTTGGTGGCTTTGGTGAGCTAATCACTTGGATGCATGACCGAACTCATTTATTTTCCATGTAAAAGGTGATAGCGCTTTGTAAAGGATTGTGTAACCTATCTATCACTCCTTATTTGCTCACTTGGACCTATTTTGTAATATAAAACCCCTCCTTTGGGTTGTGTTGCCCACAAATTGTACTTCTTTATTGAAAAAGCCTCTAAGGATAGTGAAGAAGGATGTTAAGGGCACACATATGTTGGGGTTAGTTGGGGCATGGCGTCTGCCTTTTGGAACACCTAGCACTTAGTGTAGCCTAATTTCACATTTTTATTGTTATTTTATGTCATTGTGTGGTTTAGTCTCCAAATTTGTGGGTGCACTAACCCAAATTGTTATATTTTCACATTATCTTGTAGGCTCATAACTTAAAATTAGGTGAGGCTAGTCTTATATAAATAGTGTCTCCCTCATTGTAAAAGCACAACAAGATATGGGTTCATTATGATATCTTTTCTATTTCTCTTAGTTTATTGGAGCTCTTGATGCTTTTTTTTTCCTAAGAAAAAAATCTTAATTTATTTCATCTTTCGAGTAACAAAATTACATTTTTCAAATACACAGTACTGTGTATTCTATAAAAACTTGAGTAGGTCCAAAAAAGTAAATACATCAGAAACAGGATGTGTGTTCAATCCCGGTATAGTGAGTGACAAAATATCTCATATAATGTCCAACCAAAGTTTCATTAAAGAACTGAGCTATAAAACATACATGGAGCCTTATTCTCCAAGACACACCACATAAATAACCTGGCTTTCGGTGGGCAGTTGATTTTCCTGAGAGTCTTCCACCACCAAACTGCATCTCGATCCACCTACTATGGACTCAGTTTGTTATAACCTGCCTTTGGAGTATACTTCCTAGTCTGTGCAACATCCCAGATTAAGACATCATCCCTATCCCTAAGGATAATCTAATCCCGAGATAGTGCCCCTAAATAACTTTCCAAATCCCTAGTTTCCGGTTCATCAAGCCCCAGGTCCCCAGCCCGAATCCATGTTTGTTCCCACCTGACCATCTGCATTGGATCCATGAGCTGATGAACGAAAAAAATGCCAATCTGTCTTAAATCTAACACAGTACTATCCATAAGCTTATACTGCTGTAAACACCCGGTCCATGGGTATTCCCCAACCCTGAGTTTTCTCCCATTCCCAACCATCCAAGCCAAACCATTTCCAATGACATCAAATGATTTGACAATGACTTTCCAAAAAATAGAACCCCCAACATGTGATTTTTCTGGGCGCCGAATCCAATCCTCAGTCGATTCAGGGCTGATATATTTCTGAATCATCACATGAAACCACAAATTCTCTGTCTTCAGAATTCTCCATCCCCTTTTAGCCACCAGGGATTTAGCAAAGAGGAAGATATTTTTGAGCCCCCACCCCCTAATCCCTTTGTGATAGCAATCTTCTCCCACCTTACCCATGGGGTCACATGTGCTTCCTGTTTACCACCCCAAAGGAAACAAAAACATATTCTGTGAGCCTTTTCCAAAATTCCTTTTGGAATCCATTCCAAAGACATCCAATAGACAGGAATGGCCTCCAAAACATATTTGACCAGAACTAGTCTACCAACCCTGGATAACCATTTGTGGCTCCACATCTTCATACACTTCTCCAGTTTCTCAATTAACCAAACCCAATCCTACTTCCTGTAATCATTGGGTTTTAGAAAAAAAACCCAGACATTTCAACCCTTCTTCCAGCCTTTCAATATTGAAAGGAAATAAATTCAAAAGTTCATGCTCCTCAACCACATTTAACAGGTGAGTGGTCACCGAAGGTTTACTAAAGTTTATATTCATGCCCGTTGCTTTTGAGAAAAGCTTCAGTATATCATCAAGAGTATTAAAAAACCTTACTAATCCAGAGCAGAAAATCAATACATCATCCACGAATAGTAAATGGGTAAGTTGCAAGTTCTGTGAAAGCTGGATACCAGAGAAAGTTCCAGTACGATTAGCCTCCTTGATGGATCTACTTAGATCATCTGCCACCAATAGAAAGAGGAGAGGAGACAACGGATAGCCCTGTCTCAGCCCTCGCTCTTCATGAAAAAAAGGGGATGCAACCCCATTGATCAAAATTGAAAAGGACACAGTAGTGATGCAGCTCATCACCCATCTGATAAAAGTAATATCAAAACCTAAATGTGTTATCAGCAAACAAATATAAATCCAGCTTACCTTGTCATAAGCTTTTGCCAGATCAATTTACAGGACCGCACCCTTAATATTTTTAGTTTTCATGCCGTGCAAACCCTCCTGAGCAACCCCAATAGCCTCATGAATCATTCTCCCCTCCAAAAATCCAAATTGTTCGTGTGTTATATAATCTGATAGAACCCTTTTGAATCTGTTGGCGATCACTTTTGTAACCACCTTATAGACGCAATTACAAAGTGAGATAGGTCTGAAATCATTTAAAGAAGTAGGATTGTCTACCTTAGGGATCAAGGCAATGAAAGTGGAATTGAAGCTAGCCAGGATCCTCCCAGAGGTTCTGGTATCCTCTACTATTTTTAAAAGAGCCTGACCCAGTAAATCGTAGAGTTCCAGAAAAAAAATCAATCATCCAACCATCCGGAACCAGGCTTTTGTCCTTCTGGAAACTCTGCATCACACACTCAAGTTCTTCCTCCGACACTTCATCCATCAAAGCTTGATAATCTTCCACCTTCACAAATCCAGGGAATACCTGAGCTATTCGGATAACTTCAGCAAGGGTAGCATGTGCTGGGGCTTTATAGAAATTCTTGAAATGTTTCACCCCAGTAGAGGCCATGCCTTGAAAAGTGTCATGTACAATACCATGATCATCTTCAAGACTCCACACAATATTGGCAACCTTTCTCCCTCTAGCATATGCTTGAAAATTTTTGGTGTTGTCATCCCCACACTCGAGCCAAGTAGCTCTGCTTTTCAATCTCCAAGTTTCTTCCCTTTTCAACAGGAGAGTGATCCTCCGACCTTCCAATCTTTTCAAAGAATCCTTATCCACATGGTTCAATAATCCACCACCATCCTGATCATAAATCACAGATAGCTATACTTCCACCTATTGTAGTTCTCTGGCATCCCTCTTTCTTTTGTCAATAGCCCAGGTCTTAATCACTTCTTTCAAGTTCTTGAAATTATCTACAAATTGGAATGTAGCAAAGCTTCTATTCCCAGGTTCAAAATGGGCCCAGCCATTGGTGATCAAATCTATAAAACTTTCATCTTTGAGCCAGATTTTATTAAATTTCAGAGGACTTGGTGGTTTGACCGATCCATTTTTAAATTCCAGGAAAATGGGAAAATGGTCCGAGAGGCCCCTTTTCCCCATCCACTGCCTAATAAAATGATGATTGTACACAATCTTCTTTGTAACAAGAAAACGATCCAGTCTTTTCGCCACCCTCCCCTCCTCGCATCTATTGTTTTTTCAAGTAGGTTTAAGCACACTTGGCTCAACATCCAACCAGTTCCTCTCCACCAAATTCCTTGTAAAATAATCAATCAGCAAATTTGATCTCGCATGAGGCCCCCAAACCTCTGCCTGCCCCAAGGAGAATTTTAGATCTCCTCCAATAATCAACTTATCTCCCCTCAAAAGAGAACTACTAAATATATTATCCCATAAAGGAATCCTATTTAGGTACGGGCCATAAATATTAATAACACTGAAAATGTCGACATGTTCCAGGGCTCTGAGGGTTATGCCCATAACTGATTCCATGCCCCACACATACAAAACCTTGTCACTCCTTGTGTTCCAGCCTATTGCTAGTCCACCCGAGCATCCTCTAACATCTAAAGTCTAAAAACACCATCCTCCAAACCAGCTTTCTAACTTTGCTTTTACCTCTACACCAACACCCAGTTTTTCCTGGAGTAACATAATCTCAGGGTGTTCTACCTCAACCACCCTTCGCAATGCTGATCTTTTTTGGGGACCAGCAATACCCCGACAGTTAAAGGATAGAATCTTCATCTCCTACCCTTCTTATTGGAATTCACTGCTCTAAGTTCCCTATCAATTGAAATATTTTTTCCTTCTATGACATCTTTCTTAGCACGATACTGTGCCTTCACCAAATGTGAAACTCTGCCCCTCCCCCTAACAGTAGCAGTAGGGTTTTTACCCAGTCCTCTTGAAGTACCTTTTGTGCTGGAGCGAAGGAAATAACTCGAGTCAGTGGATTCGGTAGGGGAACTAGGATGGACCGAATCTAGAAGGACCGGTTCCAGAACCGGCCCAACAGGAGGTTTCTCAACTAAAGTAGCAGAGTTAGGTGACTGAAGCTCAATTGGATTCAGAGTTAATTTCTTTAGCCCCTCCACCCAGTCAATACCATAAACATTTAAATGTTTTGCAAATAAATTAATGGACGAAGGTAGAGTGTAAGAAGAAGTACCAGGTGCTCCAACAAGAAAGGGTTCTCCAACCAGTCTGACCCTCTCAGCTTTCGACATTCTCCTCGGTGGATCCACTTCGGTCTCACTGCCTTCCACGGACGCAATCTCCTATCCCACAGGAGAAAGAGACAGAGACGAGGGTTCAGTGTTTTCCCCCTCATCGCCAGACAAAGAGTTGCTACATTCCTTACGACACCCATCCTTAACACGTGCCGCCAAGGGACAATCTACCACCAGGTGACCATACATATGGCATCTTCTGCAATGGAAGGGAATGTTTTCATAGTCTAGCATCTGGTTGTGGGAGTACTCCTTTTAGGTAATCTTCATAACACCAGGAAGCCCATTCATGATGTTAATGTTGACTAGAATCCGGGCCACCCTTTTCAGTTTAGTGACCTTGAAAGAATAATTAGCCTCCATAAAAGAACCCAACAGATTCCCAATGTGCACAAAATGCTCCTCATACTAGAAAGGAAATGGAAGGCCCAGTAACCTAACCCACGTAGGTACAATGTCCACCCTTTCACGGCTCGCGTCGAAGAGAGGGTGCCATTTCTTCAACAGAACTAGCACTTGTTCAAAAAACCAGTTATGATTTAGTACCTACAGTAAATGTTCTTCAAACTGAAAGTTGAAGGCATACCATCCCCGCACCAGTCCTTCCACCTCAGGAACAACCCCCATCTCCCCCATCCATCATTCTTCAACCCACTTGTTCACAGACCTGACAGAGAGCGATTTTCCCATGAACCGCCCAACCAAGGTGTGTTTATCCATCAATTCCATCCTCTCCCAGCTGATATCCTCCCCCACAACATAGTTAACAGTTGGAGTCATCTTTGGCCATTTTTTCCTACGCTTGCAATGTCATTTCGAACCCACACGTTCAACCACCTCGCCACTGGAATCAGAAAGATCCTTTGCCACAGAACTCAGGCAACCCCTCTATTCTCTCACCCCAACAACGCTGCCCACAAAACTCCAATGTGCTTCTACCTCAGCACCATCCTCCAAGCCCCCACTGGGTCCTTCCCCTCCACACCACAAACCCTCAGTCCGCGCTGCTTGAGTACCTTGGGAAACAACACCTGCCGTAGTGCTCCCACCAGCCACCTAATCCTGTACATCTGCGTACACACCAACCTCCGGGAGAAATAGTTCATCCGACGACTGTAAAGACCCAGGAGAGGTCAGCAAATACTCCGACGGTGATAAATCATCTCCCACAACTGGAGAGGGATTGTTCATAGCTAAAACCTTTGGCCAAAATCACCCAGTGGCCTCCACCTCAGCATCCAGACCTCCCACCGGTGAAAGCCTAAAAATACCCTCCTCCAGAGGATCAGGAGAGTAGTCCACGAGGTCCTCTTCCATCATATTGCCACAGGAAACAATAAACCTCAGTAAAAGTAAAAAAATACTTACCACCCCAAAAAAACTGTCAAAAGTAGAAAAGCTCGTCTCGAACCACATAATCATTCTGGTTGTATGTCCTCTTCCCTGTCCGCTGTTCAAGATCCATTGCCTGCTGCCCTGATTGTCACAAGTTTCAGGCCATGCTTGTGAACATCAGGGATAAATTAAACCCTAATCATCCCTCCTGTCGAAACCCTCATGCGCTCCAAATCCATATTATAAATCAGAGCTCTTGATGCTATGTGTACCTCTCTTTGGATTATCTTTCTTGCTTGAAGGTTAATTTGATGAAGTTCTAGGGTTTCTCTTACACATGCTATTAGTTGATGCTAAAGAATGGTTGTAATAAGTCAAGCACAAAGGTGACTTAAGGCCCTATATTGCTCATCTTTGTTACATGTTGGTGAGTTATACTTTATACTTCTAACCTAGTTTAATGGTGCTTTTATGGTGCACTATCCTAAAGTGTTAAGGTACGTTGCTTGTATTTTGTTAACCTTGCATGAGGAGACCTTCCTTTCATAGAGGCTTTCCATTGTTATTGGGTCTTAGACTTCTTTGCTTTCCCTAATTAGGCTCGTCTACCTAACTCTTGTGGTTGCTAGTTGATGCCCTAATTGCAAGTATTGAAAGTCATTATAAGAGAGGGACATTGGTATCGATCTCTCAATGCCCTAGGAATTGAGATAAGAATCATATGCCCTATCTTTTCAACCAATCTATCTCTCTTTTATCAATGTACATTTCTTTTATTTCACATGCATTTTATATATTGAAAAACCCTAAAAATATAATATTATTGGGAAAACCCTAAAAATATAGATAATTTAGAAAAACACAAAAATATTCCAATTTGATAATTTTGGTCCACCCATCAAATTCGCCCTAGTGTATTTATCCACAGATCTCTGAGGGCGTCCCACTTTGACCTAGTGCATTGGGAAACATGAAATTGCTTAAATTAGGGTTTTTGTAGTTCTGATTGGACCATAAAGTGTGCCCTAGGCCACTTGATCTTCTCCCCTTCATAGAGCATTTTTATGAGGTGGTGCATTGGGAAGTGTGAAACCCTGCATTCAAATTTGTGAAGTGTATTGAAGTGGTGATATTTATTGATATTGATTGGTAGATTGAATTAACTCTTTTTATGTGTCTTTAGTATCCATTGTTGACTCCATATAAGGCATTGATTTTAACTATAAGGCTTGTTGAAGGGTATTTGTAGGTGTCCTTCCTCCATTAGGGACTCTCCCTTGGGTTTAGGAGTTACCTAAATAAGTTGAGGAGTTAGGTTGTGGTGACTTTGGATATAGCCCCTTTCGTATGCTTACCATCACTAGCATAAGGCATACTTAATATATTTTGAAAGGGCTGCTAATTTGAGCAGTAACAAGCCTCATAGTGAGGTCATGGAAACCATTAATAGGTGTTAGAAATAGATATGGGTCTTGAGGCATTACGTATGCTCGAGGGATAAAACCTTGGCCTTAGGCCTTAAAAGTAGCCTTTAGGCATCTAAGGAAAATAATGACACCTTGAACCACTATACAAAGACCTTCTTAGGGTATGCGTATCCTCAAATTGGGGATATCAATGATATTTGAGTGTTTTGAGAACAAGGAATGGGTCTTGAGGTCTTATACATGGTTAGGGGAGGAAACTTGGGCCTCAATACCTAAAGGAAGACCCAATGCATATAGGGCCATATATATCATTTTTGTAGTTCTTTATAGTAGATTCATCTTTAATTAATCTATGTTTGTCTTAGTGTTCTCTCATTGTATTCCTAAAGAGTATGCATGTCTTGTGTTCATGATGCTATAAATATCCATCACTCAAAAAGGCCTTCACTCCATGTGACTGCCTTGCTTAAAAATGTTAGGCATGCCCACCTCAGTGTACCAAAGGTCAACATGGTAATCACGGTAATCAACTTCCCACTCTATCTAATTAGAATCCATAAGATATTGTCCTCTATTAACTTATTAAAGTACACTATTGGCCCCTCCACTCAGTGACTAACCCTCCCATGGCGTGTCTACATAATCTTGATGTCATCGTGGTGAAATGCCTAGATAACTCACTAATTCCTTTTGATTGATTCTAGTGGTTAACGAAATTGTTCTACATAGCTTAGTTCATTCACTCAATGGATCACATGAAATCGTTGTCAAATGGATTCCTTGGTCCTCCTAGCCAAGTGCATTCATCCATTGGAAAAATACCCACTTATCATGAAGTCAAAATGAACCAACTTTGTATGTAAAAAGGAAACTTAATAAAAATTTGATTGTCTGTCTTTGTGTAGATGATTTGATTTTATGGTAATAGTTATAGCATGATGCATGGATTTTCAAACAAGTGATGATGGAATATTTAATGCCCTGGAATGTTTTTTCAACGTTTTCTACCTTCCTTGTTCTTATTTCATTTCCATCTTGCAATTATATTCCACTATCTTATCTATATTTGATTTGTATGTTCATTGTAGTTGTTGTGTTTACATCTGCTTTAGCAAGATTTTAGTTAGTAAATTTTTGTTGTGTGTATTTACTTGTCTCTATTAGATTCTGACAAGCAGATCTTGGGCCAAAAATGGTCTTCACATAGATTGCACAAGAGAAAACAAGGAAAGAATAATTGAAGAACAATATGAGAATCTTCCATTAATTTAGTATTCACATTATGGGTGATTTATAATACAACATCAATGAATAAGTCGAATAACTACACAAGTAGTTGAATCTACCAACCTAGACTGACTCTAGAGCTAACTAGGAGTGAGAAAATCACCATAATAGCTAACTAGTGCAATTGCATATCACCAAAACAGTTACTAACCAATGACAATCAGTTAACTGAAGGGGGTAGGTGAGAAAAGGCACCCATATTCCCATGAATCATGCAAACTGGCGCTAGACACACTTTAAGTGATCTAATTGATGGGGATCGGAGCACAACTAAGGATAATTAATGACGTACTAGGGCGAATTGCTAAACATTGTTGGTGGCACTCTAAGTGGGTTACTATGAAATATGGATTGATCCATGTAGGTCAAAAATGCATGCAGACAAGTGCAGTGAGTGGTAGATGTCCACTTGCCATGTCCCCCGTGCATTGGTGAAGTGATGAGACCTCCTAAGCAAGGGAAATTAAACAAATAGACTTTATGTGGTAAAAGGAGACAAAGAGAGGACTAATAATAATACTAACACCCCCTTGTAATCCTAACTTGGAATACCTGGGCCTTGGTAACTAAGACCAAAGGTCACCCATTACAATCTAAATGCAAAAATTATTTGTCCATGAAAAAAATGAGGAAAAAGGCAAAACCGCATGAGGATAATCCTTCCTAAAAAATGGACATGGCACATAATTTAAATGAATATCTTCACTCTATCTTTGTTCTTCACTTGAATAAGCTAGATGTACTACTTCTTGGTGAAAAACATTGTAGAGTTGTTGTAGATGCCTTGATCATGCAGCAATTTTTCAATGTTGTGTAGACAAAAAGCATGAGGAGAAGCCCCTTGTAGCTCATCTTCTAGTGATGAAGGAGCATCATATGAATGCTTCTTGATGTGACAACATAAAATATCAAATATGAACATAAAATCAGAGATGGAAAAGAGATATGTGCAATCATCTTGTAACCAAAGAACATCAATGAAATCGACAGGCTCAATTTCTAGTGTAGCTCCATAATGGTGAACTCGATCATGAACCTTTTTCCCAAACTGATGTGAAACCTTTCTAATTCTGTAATAGAGCTTATGAGGCTTTGATATATAAGAAAATAAGTTATATGGAGTAGAAAGCAACCAAGTATAGTGTCTCCAAAAACCGGTCGAGTCATAGTAGGAAAACTAGGTGCAACTAGTCTACATTGACAATTGGGCAAATCTGGTGAGCATAAGGATCTAAAATTCGACCTAATAAAGGTTATATCAAACCAAAATATTTTTAACAGCAACCCACTTATAGCCAATGATAAGGAAAACCAACCAATGACAGAAAACAAAGACATGACAACAACTTTCACCAGTGATACAATATAGGAAACCATGAAATTGTCTAATTTACCAATTGAGGAGTTTGGGAGTTGTAGGGTCTTCTAAGTAGAAAATGGATGGGACATACGTGTCATAACCTGCTTCTTAGCCCGCAAATCATCTTCTAAATTAGAGAAAGAAGAATCTAAATGGATTTTGAAGGATTCAGATGAAGACAAGTAAAAAACTAGCATTGAGAGGAGATGGCTCTGGGAGACTGATAGGTATTTTTTCAAGGGGAGGCAAAGAGATTTATGATTCTGATATATCAGAATGATTATCAAAATCAAATACATCAAACACATACTTTATTCTAACAATCAAAGCATGAGCATCATTACCTATGAATTGCACAGTGTTACAGTGCCCATGGGGATCGACAAATTTTTCCCTTCTTGCAAAGTTTGGAACATCAATATTGTTTCTTCCGAGCAACTGACTCATGATGCCCATTTTATTTTTAAAGCAATAATTTTCATTATGAGAAGATTTGCTGCAATAGGTACATTGTGATCTTCCCTTCTTATTGCTCTTTTTCTTGAAAGCCTTCATCAGTAGAGTTAGAACCTTCATCTTCAGAGTTTGACTTTGGCTTTTTCTCCTTCACTTTTAGCTTTCCTTTGGACTTGAGATTCTTGCTTCCAAGAGCAGCAAGCGCATGATCCTTTGAGGTTTTGAGAGTCCCCATTTGAATCAACTTGACTTTCTCTTGTGTGAGAGAATCTATGAATGCATCCAAGGATGGAATCCTCCAATTTCGAACTACAAGCTTAGTAGCGTAGAATGTTGACACAAAAACTGAGTATTCCTGCACAAAACTAGAAAGAGAATTTTTGTAAGATGAATCAACCTCTATTTCGCCAAAGAGCACATTTTCAGAGTTTGTCACACCTGCAGAGACTTATCTGAACAAAATCTAGAGTCAACAAAGCAAATATTGCAGGATTTATGTGGAAACTCAACTGCTTCTGGTGCATCAATGGAAATATTTGAGGGAGATTCGAATGGCTTGACCAGGTTCTGATACCATATTAGATTCTAATAGGCGGAACTTGGGCCAAAAATGGTCTTCACATAGATTGCATAAGAGAAAATAAGAGAAAAATAATTGAAGAACAATATGAGAAATCTTCCATTAATTTAGTATTCACATTATTGGTGTATATATAATACAACATCGATAAATAATTTGAATAACTACTCACGTAGTTGAATCTACCAACCTAGATTGACTCTAGAGCTAACTAGGAGTGAGAAAATCACCATAATAGCTTACTAGTGCAACTGCAAATTGCCAAAATAATTAATAACCAGTTACAATAAATTACAATCAGTTAACTGGAGGAGGTAGGTGAGCAAAGGCACCCATATTCCCATGAATCATGCAAACTGGCGCTAGAGACATTGGAAGTGATCTAACTAATGGGGATTAGAGCACAACTGATGATAATTAATGACCTACTGGGCTAAACTACTGGACACTGCTGGTGGCACCTCGAGTGGGTTCCTATAAAATAGGGATTGATCCCTGGAGCTCCAAAATGCATGCAGACATGTCTAGTAAGTGGCAGATGTCCACTAGTAATGTCCCCATGCACTAGTGAAGTGAAATTAAACAAATAAACTTTATATGGTAAAATGAGACAAAAAGAGGATTAATAATAACCCTAATAATCTCTTCACAAGACAATAACCCTTTTCATGAACTAGCCAAGACATTAAAGATAAACATAAGGCAATAGTGAGAATATGTGTTTAATACATCTAAAATGGCCATAAAGCAATTACCTTCCTAATAAACTAACCTCAATATTAAGTAGTAAATACTACATATTAATTGTAATCTTGTCATATATACATTTTATATCATAATAACACATTGACTAAAACAACTAGAATTTATAAATTATATTACCTATTGCTGATATAATGAACTTAATCCCTAAAAATACATGTGTGTTTTGTATGGAGAAGTTGGGAGTTAAGGTATGTAAACCTCACATAAATTTAGAGTATTATTATTATTTATATTATCAGTAAATGTCGCAAGGCAACAAGTCAATGATTGCCATATCTTCTATATTTGAAGCAGAAATATGATTTTGGGACTCGTTGATTCCCAAAACGTTTTCTCCATTGCAGCCCGCGCTTGTGAAGATCGATGAGCTGCAGCCAGGGACTCCGGGCATATGCTTTTCTGCCAGATGGCTGTATTAATAACAGGATAGTGATATTGAAGCTCAAACTAATCACAATCCCAGCGGCAGTGGAAATGTAGGTGGCGGAGGCAGTGGCAATGTTGTCAGCCTTGGCAGTGCCAGTGGATCAGAGGAGATCAGGGACGCTCTGACAATGACAACAGAGAGAACTTAGGGCAAGCAGGTTGGGCACCTGCAAAGCGGTATACAAATGAGGTTAGGGACTATGAAACTATGAATTCAGCAATGAATTAGGCAACCTATCTTGGAATTTTCAGTTGTTTTTCCTCAACAGACAGTTGATGTAGAATGTATGATGTACTTTGTTTTGTTCATTGATGGAATATAAGATGCCCTTTCCAAAATATTTTGCCCTTGTTTTGTCTTGAATCAGGTATACAAACGAGGTTAGGGACTATGAAACTATGAATTCAGCAATGAATTAGGCCACCTATCTTGGAATTTTCAGTTGTTTTTCCTCAACAGACAGTTGATGTAGATTGTATGATGTACTCTGTTTTGTTCATTGATGGAATATAAGATGCCTTTTCCAAAATATTTTGCCTTTGTTTTGTCTTGAATCAGGTTTTAGTTCACCAAGAGGAGTGCCAGAATTTGCTAGTCTCTTGTGTGTAGTTAATGTGTAGCTGTTAGACTAAATGTTTGATTACTATCTTTGCTATGTATTTTTCACGGCATAATTATATTTGTGTATACTCCTGAAAGGTTCCTTTAGTTAGTTTGGAAGTCTAGGGTATCTGATTGATTCTTCTCTTTACGAAATAAATAGTTGGATAAATGTTTGATTGTTCTCTCTCGTTTCACACACCCGGACTGTGCAGGCTAGGTGATTGGTCCAATTCCTATTAAAATGGAGCTAGTATTGTGGCCCTGGCCATTCTACATTTTACAGATGTACTTCCTTTCAATCTGAGCAACTAGATTTTGAAAGACAAGTGAGCTTTCTCGTTTGGTATTTATAAGCATAACCCTCTTTAAAACCTGCATTTTGGTTAGATATAAGGCCTTTAAAATACCCCATGTACCCTTCAGAAAAGGAATCAGTTAATTTCTATTTTTCATTATATAATCTTTGGATAAAATGTTGAATTTCTTTGAACTAAAGTAATCAATTTTCTCCCTTCTATTTCAGATAAACTATGCAACCTTAATATTTGCCTCTGTTAGGAAAGATATGATTCACGTTGCCATACTGATTTTTCTCAGATTGGATTGCTAAGCTATTATACAATTACTTGGGGAGCCTCTGCTCATAAAGCACAACTGACAGATGTGGATTATGGTATTAAAAGCTTGTCAAGTGCCGATATTGCCCTTAATGTGTTCAATGCCTTGGGAAGCATTGCCTTTGCTTATGCAAGACACGATGTAGTTTCTTGAGAAGCGAATGGCTTGTTGCAATTGGCAATATGATGGCGATGGTCAATGTGATTAGAATTTATGAGGTATTTGGCTAAAATGTTGAATTTCCTGGAATTGAAGTAATTATGAGAATAAGAGAAGAAAGATGCCACACTAATATTGTGTTGATTGTTCTATCAATACAATTTTACACATATAAATACATGAAGGCTTTGCATCAATATAAATACACCACCTTCTCTCAATCATAACAACTTGAGAGAATATCTCAACCACACACTAAATTAGGAGCTAGTCTATCTCTCATCCAACAACCTCCTAAAACCACTCAAGGCGGCTATTCACATAGGCACTACTTTTTTTTCTTTCTAGGGAATTATCCTGCGGAAAACCTTGTGGCATTTCCCCTCATTTCGAGGATGGTACCAAGGGTAAACCCTAGATTCTTTAGGGCACATGGGCAAGTCAATAACAACGCTTGAGGCCATTGCAACATTATACTCTTTATGCTCTCAACATGTCACTTACGAGAATAGAACCTAGGTGCAGAGGATAATGCTCCATTCCACAACTACTTGGGCTAGACCTAATTGACATGGCACTCTATACTTGTGACAATAATCACTACTGTAATACCCCGGTTTTGACCCCATGGTATTAAAATTGTACATGATGTGAATACTGTTATTAAATCATGGCAAGGAGCTCAAGGCCAAGGCCCTGCCATCGATTTGGTGTTTTGTGTATTGACGATCAAGGTTGATGCCGATGGTTATGGTGCTAGTTAGGCACAGTATAGTTTGAGACATCATGTAAATATGCAATTTCATAAAATACGACAACTAGCTATGCACTGCAACGAAAGAGATGAGGGCATGATTTCACAAGGAATATTGAAGGAAATTGGTCAAACCCTTGAGCCATAGGGTGAGGCCAGATGTCGAGGGGAGAACCCGTAAACCCTCAGCTACCTTTCTGTCCTCTGCGCTCAATCATTCAATTCTTCCAGAAGAGCATTTGAGGAAGTTAATGCCTTGGGCAGAGCAAGGCATGGCAGTCGGTTTCGTGACTGAGCCAGCGTGCAGTCTGAGCTGCAGCCGGGGGGAAGCCACATTCTTGTTTTGGAAGTAATCATGTGAATGCGTGCCCAGTCTGTCATTCATGGTCGCCCAGAACGCTTTTGGTCATTCTTTCATTCCATTCCATTATGTTATTTACTATCCTGAGTCGTGGAATGTTGGTTCAACAGTGTTACCCTCATTCACGCAGAGTTCTTCCTCCTCGCGCAGCGAGAGCTAGCAGAGTAGTGTTTTTCTGTGTTACAGAGTGGTATGGAACCCTGGTCTCTTGTGTACAAGTGAAACCTTGTTTCTCCTGTGTTACAAAGTGGCATGGAACCCTGGTTGTCCATGTTACAGAGTGGAGCCCTATGTTGCTGTGTCTCCTTGTGGTTTGCAGTTATGTGTGCCCTGGTTTGGGTCTGAACTGTATGCAAGACTTAGGAGTGGAAGAGACGTCGAATTGGCTTGATAAACCTAGTGAAGAGAGGAACCTCACAAAAAGATAAGAGTGATTGGTGAATCTTCTATGCACATCTTGAAGAGTACTGGAAGGGAAGGTATAGCTCAAGAGACTCTGTAGCAGAGAAGGGGATGCTTTCTTGTGTTGGGTGTGTAACTATTGTGGATGCCAGGCCAAATAGATCTTGTGGAGGTGTCCCTAGCTCTGTGAATGAGTCACTAGCTTAGCCATTCTACCTTTCCATTGCCTTAGTAGCCTGATAAACCCAAACGTAGATTGGCTTGGCTGACAGCCTGATAAACCCAATGGTATATTGGCTTGGCTAAGAAGCCTGATAAACCCAATCGTATATTGGCTTGGCTGAGCAGCCTGATAAATCCAACTGTGTGTTGGCTTGGCTGTGTCTTGATGTGCATTTGGCCATGTGTGATCCTTGGTTCGACAACCTGATAAACCCAACTATTAGCTGGCTTGGCTGAGTAGCCTAATAAACCCAACAGTGAGATGGCTTGGCTGAGTAGCCTAATAAACCCGTCTATTAGTTGGCTTGGCTGGTCCTCAATGTGAATGTTGGCTTGACTGTCTGTAGTCTGATAAACCCAACTGCTAGCTGGCTTAGCTGAGTAGCTTGATAAACCCAACAGTGTATTGGCTTGTTTGCCTCCAGCCTGATAAACCCATCAGTGTATTGGCTTGTTTGCTTGTAGCTTGATAAACCCAATTGTGTATTGGCTTGGCTGGACAGTTAGATAAACCCAACTGTAGGTTGGCTTGACTGTGCTTGATATGTTTTGGCTATGTGTGAGCCTGTTGTTCCCTAGTTCCTTGTGGAAATCATGCCCAGCTCGGGGGTGGCAGTTGTGTTGAGAGATTGATGAACACAACTGGCCTATGGTTGGGTGGAACGTTGCAATGACATAGCTAGTTGCGGGACAACTTCATCTTCAAGATAAGTATTCTTTGTTGTATTATTTCTGCAATGTATTTGCTTATGAATGTACTGAATATGTTGAATGCTTATTAAAGATTTAAGTAAAGTTTACTGTTGTTAAATGTCCCTGCATTTTGCATCCGTATATGCCCTGTATTTTCCACTGCTTTTTGCTTAGGATCATGGAGGTTAGATACCTGGCCAAAGAGTCAAAATGTCGCTATCTTAAGGTAAGATGTGTTTTTCCGCACTCCGGGATCTGCATGCGGAAGGCGGAAGTTGAAAGGAGGAAAATGGGGAAAAAGACAATGTGAAGTGTAGATTTCCGTACCCTGAGCCCGCTGCAGAAGGCGGAAGGTGGAAATCGACAAAACAGAAAAAGGTCTAGGCAAAAAGTTGGTTTTCCACACCCCGGTGTCAGCCTACGGAAAGTGGAAAGTGGAAAGTCGAAAAGCGGAAAAATGCCGAAAATTCTAAGGAAAAATGTGTTTCCGCATCCCAGAATCTACTGTGGAAGGCGGAAGGCAGGAGGCAGAAGTCGGAAAGCAGAAAAAGAAGTATGGCAAAATGTTGGTTTTTCGCGATCCGAAGTCTGCAGCGGAATGCAGAAGGCAAAATCTGGTTAAATGATTCCGTTGTATTTTTAAGTTTCCAATTCTCGAAGTCCGCAACGGAAGGCGGAATGTGGTTAAATGATTCCGTCGTATTTTAAGTTTCGATTCTCGAAGTCCGCAACGGAAGGTGGGAAGTAGAATGTGGTTAAATGACTCCGTCGTATTTTAAGTTCCGCTACTCGGAATTTCACTCAAAAGCAGAAAGCGGAAAGGTAGGAAATCACAGTGGCGTTTTGCAGAGTTCTGTCTGCTGCAAGCCGCATTGTGGAATGCGAAAGGCGGAAGGCGAAAAAGTCAGGTTTAGTGCAGAAATGACTTTTCTGGCTGCAAAATCGATCTGTGAACTGCCAAAACGAATAATATAGTGGTCTTTAAGCCTAAGAATGAATGTTAAAGGATGATCACGACCCATGACTGTGTCTAGAGAGAAAGAAATAATAAATTTTAAATTATTATGAATATCAGTTAGGTGTATGGGCATGTGGGTACATGGACATCGTGATATCAGAGCGAGCAGTAACAGTCCCGTTTTCTCCCTTATATGCTGATGTAAAGGGGAGCGGGCGTGAAATTGTGGTATCAGAGCAATTGTGGTCCCGTTTCTCCTCCCTAGGGCAGGAGGGGACGTGACATTGTGGTATCAGAGTAGTCGTGGTCGCGTTTCTTTTCCCTAGGGCAGGAGGGGACGTGACATTGTGGTATCAAAGCAGTTGTGGTTGCGTTTCTCCTCCCTAGGGTGGGAGGAGATGTGACATTGTGGTATCAGAGCTATTGGTTACAACATTGGTCCTAGATGGGTCAAGTGAATAGTTTTCAGAGCTATTTGTTACAACATTGGGCCTGGATGGGCCAAGTGAATATTTCTCAGAGCTATTGGTTTCAACATTGGGCCTAAATGGACTAAGTTGAATATTTTTGCAGAGAGAACTGCAGTGAATAGTCGGTAAGTGGTTTTTAAATTCTGAGATTGTCACGCAGCTAACAATGGTTTTATTAACACATTTTGTAGAGTCATAGTGTAGTTGGAAAAGTTGGTTTTGGCTTGTCCATGAGAATCAACAGCATGAATGATGCATAGGATCCCTATGAGCTCGAAGCAGATGCTATGGGGGAAAACATTCAAGTTGAGAATGTTGAAACAAAACCTAATGGGAGAAGATATCAAGAGACTCCCCCAGATATTGCAGCCACCATGAGGAGCCTAAGGGTGGAGTTGCAAAGTTACAGAGAAGATAATGAAAGAATGATTAAAGCTCAGGAAGAGCAGAATCAGTTGAATGCAGCCATGTTGCAGAGTTTGACAAACATCCAAAGGCAGATAAATTCTGGGCATCAGGCAGTAAATTCGGAAGAAAGTAGGAGCAGTGCCAGAAGAAGAAAAAGGTCTTCTAGTGGATCATCTGACTCTGAAGAATCCACTGGGGGTTCAATCTCTTCATCTCACAGGAATAAGAGAAAGAGGCATTACCAGAACAGTTCATGTGATGAATTTAAGAAGGCAAGACCTCCTACCTTTAATGGTGAGGTAAAATCTGGTCAAGAAGCTGAAGCTTGGCTTCTTGGGATGAAAAAGTATTTCCAAGTCCAAGACTACTCGGTAAATATGAAGGCAAGGGTAGCCATCTTCAATCTGAATGGAAGAGCATCTATATGGTGGGAGCACCTCAGGCAAGTGAAGAAGATCAATGACAGAAAGATTGTGTGGAAACAATTCAAGAAATATTTCAAGCAGAATTACCTCTCTGATAGGTACTATGATAATAAGATCAAAGAATTCCATGAGTTGAAATTGGGACAGCTGACCATGGAAGAATATGCAAACAAAATCTTGGATAGATACATCAGGGATGATAAAATGAAAATTCAACGTTTTCTGAGTGGGCTACCTTAGTCATATAAGGACAGGATTGAGTTTGATGAACCTCGAACTCTAGAAGAGGCTATAAGGAAGGCCAAGTATTGCTACGATCAGAACAAAAGCAAACCTGATTTCCATAAGGCATGGAAGGACAAGAAGAATGAAAAGTTTGACCAAAGGAAGAAAGGTTTCAAACCTTTTCACTTCCAAAATCAACAAAGGAAGCCATCACAAGCTGTGACTAAGTCAGCCAGAATGATGGGAGAAAAGCCAAGAGATCCAAAGGATCGAAAAGGACCACTCCAATGTTGGGGATGTGGAGGAAACCATATGCGCTGAAACTGTCCGCATGAGAATGGGTATGTAAGGCAAGCTCACAACATCAAAGGAGCTGAAACGGTGGGTCAAGTAGCAAGGACTGTCCCTAGAATTTACGCAGTCCTAGAGGACCGCCAGGAAGATCACCAGTCAACGATGGTTGAAGTTGAAGGTAAGATTGCTAAGCAATCTGTTTTTGTTTTGATTGACCCTGGATCTACTCACAGTTACATCACTCCTAGAATTGTTGAGATTTGTGCTTTTAAGAAATTAAAGCATATCAAATCATGGTTAGTTCAACTAGCCACTGGAACCAAGAGAAAAGTTAGCGAAGTGGTAAACAAATGTCCATTAGTCATGGATGGGTTAGTCACCTATGCAGACTTGAATGTTCTACCTCTTGGTTCCTATGATATTCTCATTGGAATGGACTGGTTAGAAGCACACAATGTAAAACTTGACTGCTACAATAAGACTTTTGAATGCATGGATGAAGAAGGAAACCCAAGGGTTGTAAGAGGCATTCCAAAGGTGATTTCTGCTAGGTAGATTTCGGCAATGCAGCTGAAGAACTTCTGTAGGAAAGGTTGTAGATTGTATGCAGCCCATGTTTTGGAGGCAACGAAGAATAAAACTCCTAGGTTGGAGGACTTTCATGTATTGCCAGAATTCAAGGATGTTTTCCTTGATGAGATTCCAAGACTTCCTCCAAAGAGAGACATTGATTTTACAATTGACCTTGTGCCTGGAGCAGCACTGGTGTCCAAGGCACCCTACAGGATGAGCACACCATAATTGCTAGAGATGAAAATGCAACTACAAGAGTTGTTGGAAAAGAAGTATATCAGGCCGAGTGTGTCCCCGTGGGGAGCACCAGTTCTATTTGTGAAAAAGAAAGATGGGACACTCAGGTTATGTATTGATTATAGACAGTTGAACAAGGTTACTGTGAAGAATAAATACCCTTTACCTTGAATTGATGACCTTTTTTATCAAATGATAGGAGCAAAGGTATTTTCCAAGATTGGCTTGAGGTCTGGTTACCATCAGGTAAGAATCAAAGATGAAGATATTTATAAGACAACCTTTAGAAGAAGGTATGGACGCTATGAGTTTGTAGTGGTACCATTCAGTCTCACAAATGCACCAACTACATTCATGTGTCTCATGATTAGTGTTTTCAACAAGTATCTGGACAAGTTTGTTCTTGTCTTCCTTGATGACATGCTTATTTATTCTAAGGTTGAAGAAGAGCGTGAAGAACATTTGAGAATGGTGTTGAAATTGCTAAGGGAGCATAAGCTGTATGCAAAGTTGAGCAAATGTGACTTTTACAAAGATAAAATTCATTATTGGGTCACATTATCTCAGGTGAAGGAATATCTGTGGACCTTGAGAAGATTGAGGCCATTATGAATTGGCCAACCCCAAGAAATGTGACAGATGTGAGATCTTTTATGGGACTTGCAGGAGACTACATGAGGTTTATTGAAGGATTCTCGAAGGTTGCACATTTAATCACTTCTTTGCAAAAGAAGGGGATAAAGTTTGAATGGACACCACGATGTGAAGAAAGCTTCCAGTAGTTGAAGAATATTCTTACAAGTGCACCAATTCTGAAAATTGCAGACCCAGAATAAGACCTTGTGGTGTGTACTGATGCATGCAATCAAGGACTTGGAGGAGTTTTTATGCAAGACAACCACTTGGTATACTATGAGTCCAGAAAGTTGAAGGAGCATGAGAAGAACTATGTTATTCATGATTTAGAACTTGCAACCATAGTACATGCTCTCAAGATGTGGAGACATTACTTAATGGGAAGAAAATTTGATCCAAGGACAGACCACTATGGTCTGGACTCTGAAATACTTGTTTGATCAACCAACTCTAAATGCTAGGCAAGTTAGATGGCTAGAACTTTTGTGTGAGTTTGATTTTGAAATCAAACACATAAAAGGAAAAGAAAATAAGGTGGCTGATGCACTCAACAGGAAGGTGCATGAAATGCATGTTCATGATTTAGAACTTGCAACCATAGTACATGCTCTCAAGATGTGGAGACATTACTTAATGGGAAGAAAATTTGATCTAAGGACAGACCACTGTGGTTTGAAATACTTGTTTGATCAACCAACTCTAAATGCTAGGCAAGCTAGATGGCTGGAGTTTTTGTGTGAGTTTGATTTTGAAATCAAACACATAAAAGGAAAAGAAAATAAGGTGGCTGATGCACTCAACAGGAAGGTGCATGAAATGCATGTGGCATCTCTTAGTACTTGCCAACCAGATTTGAGACAACATATTATTAATCATATTGCTGAGGTGAAATGTATGTGCAGATAAATGACAAGTTGTAGCAGCAAAGCCTTGATAAGAAGTATGAGGGATATAAATTGGAAGAAGACGAACTTCTTACCTATAGGAACATAATTTATATTCCAGATGTAGCACACTTGAGGAGAATTGTTATGGATGAGATCCATCAAGCTCCATATTCTGGTCACCCAGGATATCAGAAAACAATTTCTACAACCAGAAAGCAGTATTTTTGACCAGGAATGAAAAATGACATTGCTGAGTATATTTCTAAGTGCATGAAATGTCAACAGGTGAAGGTTGAGCATCAAAACCTAGCAGGTTTATTGCAACCTTTGCCAGTTCTGGAATGGAAATGGGAAGTTATTTCCATGGATTTTATTACAGGATTGCCAATGACTGTGAGACAACATGATTCCATCATGGTTGTGATGGACAAGTTGACAAAAGCATCACATTTTATACCAGATAAGTCCACGTATAAGGCTGATGCCATTGCAAAGATCTTCATGAAAAGATTTTTCAGATTGCATGGATTGCCTAAGGCAATGATTTCTGACAGAGATACCAAGTTCACTTCCAAATTTTGGAAGGGTTTGTTTGCAGATTTGGGTACAAAGCTGAACTTTAGCACCGCCTACCATCCTCAGACTTATGGACAAACAGAGAGACTGAATCAGGTGCTTGAAGACATGCTTCGCATGTATGTGATGGACAAACCATCCAAGTGGGAGGATTATTTACACTTAGTAGAGTTTGATAATAATTGACAATAAGCATCATTGGGAATGAGTCCATACGAAGCTCTGTATGGAAGAAGGTGTAGGACACCAGTGACTTGGGATAATGCAGTGAACAAGATTGTGCTTGGTTCAGAATTGCTCAAGGAAATGGACCAAGAGGTTGCAAAGATCAGGCAGAACCTGAAAGCAGCCCAAGATAGACAAAAGAGCTATGTAGATAAGCATAGAGTGTGTAGGGAGTTTAGTATTGGGGATTATGTTTACCTTAGAGTGAGGCCAAAGAAGAGTTCCTTGAAGCTTGGAAGTTGTGCCAAGCTGTCACCTAGATATTGTGGGCCTTTTGAAGTGCTTGGAAGAATAAGGCCAGTTGCATATAGACTTGCATTGCCTGCTAGCACTAGAGCTCATAATGTTTTTCATGTTTCTTTGGTTAAGAAATATATACATAATCCTAACCATGTGATTAATTGGGGTGTGATCTAGGTGGAACCTGAGGGAGAGTTCCAACCCGAGCCATTGCGCATCCTCGACAAGAAGGTCACAGTGCTCCGGAATCGAGCCGTTGGACAGGTAAAGATGTAGTGGAAGCATTGTTACCAACTTTTCTGTACCATAGTTGGGTTACCTAAGGAGCTGTCGGTTGACAGACTCGTTCAAAGTCTGATTCCAGTGTATCAGTTGATCCGTCTGCTTGTCTAGCCAGTATTGGCTAGTCACTTTTTTATTTGAATAATTTTGACCATGGCCCCGCGGGGTTTGTAATAAAATGTGTTAGTAGGATACTTTTGAGTGGTTCAGTCTCCTAAGACGTAGAATCGCAAATAGGGTATTCCAGGAAGTTTTTTGCCCCTGACAATTATGCTTTGCCTTCAGCGGAGTATAATTGACGAGGTTTTCTCCCGCTTCCTCCAAAGTTGGAATGCCCGATGTTGAATTCTGGGCCTTGGGGGGGTTATTAGAGCCCAACTGAGTGTTATAAGCCTACTAGACATTATTTAGATAGATCATGGTCATGTCCTAAGTCATCTGGACACAAAAAAATTTCGAAAAAATCTTTTTTCGAACAGTGAAAAATTATTATTTTTTTTAATTTTTTAATTTTTAATTACTTTTCCTAAGTTTTTTGGGTTAATTTTTCCATAAATTAAATGGAAAAAACCCGTTCGTGATCCGGACTTAGAATTCAGTGATTGAAGGCTCTAACTTTAAGCCAAAAATCATTCTTGATCAGCCAATCAATCAGAGCCAACTTTCAGATCAGCAATCGGACACATAATGCCTTTTTACTCAAAAAAGTTAGTTTTGAGTAAAAAATGATTTTTAGTAAAAAAATGATTTTTAGTAAAAAAATGATTTTTATTAAAAAAAATGATTATTTTGGAGAAAACTAAAACTCTCCAAATTAATCAAAATCCAGTAAAATAAAAGGCTAAATGACATCTCATGGAACACTTATGATGATTGGAGTTATCATAACTCAGCTTCAGTCATCATTAAGAGAGCAATTAATTTATTATCAGTTATCAGACATGTCATCTCTAGCTAAAGATGAGATGGAGAGCTCTCATTGGTCCGGTGATTTGATCGAGGTGAAGACTGAAGCTTACACCATCACTGGGCTTCCCAAACCTAGCTCAGGCTCTTGCCAGACCTAAAGGATGGGCTTACCTACATCCAGACTCACACATGTGGCCTCATCCTTGGCTTGTTTTCAGTGCACAGGTTTGGAGTGGGGGTGCCTTGCTTGGGTGGAGGCCTCCCCTCACTCCCGGTTCTCTGGTTTAGGTCTGGGCTCTTTGTTAGGTGGCTAAGTTGGTTAGGGTTGGTTTTTTGGTTTTAGGGTTTTAGCACTCTCTCATTTGTTAAAAAGAGGCTCTTTTAGCTCTATTTGGATGGACTTTTGTAGCAGAGTTACTCTGAGAAATTTGTATCAAGCATTTGCTTTAATTTGTTAATAAAGATCAAACTTTGGAGGTCCATGAGCTCTTGGATGTGGTAGTTTTTTGCAATTGGTTGAGGTGATATTGTCTCTAACTCCTATTTTTTTTAATGCTTATGTGAGATTAAATTGTTTATTTGTTAGCTCAAGAGGGCCATTGTTGGCACAGTAGAACAATCATTTGTAGTTCAACTTGATTGTTTATGCGAAGTAGATTAGTATTTTGATGGACATGAGTAATCAGTATATACGTAATGTTGATCATGATTCAATTTTCTTAGCATACTAGCATGTATTTTGATCTCACGTTTTGTGTTGAGTTGTAGTGTGTTTTCAGACTTCACGGGTTGAAGAAGGGTGTGAGCTCAGCTACTTCTATCCCAGGCTTCAAGCAACCTTTTTAATCTAACACTTTCATTGCAGGACCTACAAAGATCTTCTTCTTCAAAATACAAAAAGAAAGCTGGGAGTCTAGCTCTCTCTCTTGGGTTCCATCCATAATTTCAAATACTTTCTTGGTTACCGAACTTCCCTCTTCTAGTTTTCTCTTTGCTCCTTGATCCCCTTGTTTTTCTTGCTTGCTAGCCTTTTTCTCCTTGCTTGGTTTTGCCCTTTCTTATCTTTTCTTCATCGCTGCCCCGTTTTACTCATTTTACCACTCATTTTCTTCTTCTTGGACAGCCCTAGTGTGCCCTAGTTTATGCCTCTTTTTTGCCTCTTTTTGCCTTAGTTTTTGGCCCTTCTTCCATCTTGTTTTTGGCATTTTCTTCCTCTTTTTGTTTGCTGTCATGTTTTTTGATTTTTATGACAGCCATCTTCTTTTTTCATCATTGCCCCATTTTCATCATTTTTTATACTCCTTTGGCCTCATAGTTGGCTGCCCTATTCTTCCCTTTTCTTGTCTTTGACCTTCTCTTTGTTTTCCTTCCTTCTTTCTATCATTTTCTTCTAATTTTCAGCCTTCTTTGCCTTACTCTTTTGCTCTCATTCAAACTTCTTCTTTTCCCTTTTTGAAAAGTTTCGAGAAAAGTTTCAAGTAAAAGCAAATCACTCTATTTTTTTACGCAAATTTTAATGATAGTAGAGTTGTATGCTTTTATTTGAAAAGCCCTTTCAGGGATTAAATTCCTAAAGGAAAATTGTAATAATTTCAATAAAGTACTTTTGTTTGAGAGGGGTTTTTAAGTCCCCACTCTCATCCTCCCCCATTTGGGGAGGATTGTGTTGCGTCCATCTTTTACATGCTAGATTAGATGTGATTGTTTTCATCATCATTTGCATCTTATGCTTAGAATATTAATTGTTAATCCGTCACTTCTAATTCATTAATTAATTTGATTACTCTTTTAAATTGTTTATCTTTCTAAGTAAATCAACTGCTTAAGTCTCTTGAATCACACCATAAGGTGGATCAAGAGTGCTCTCTGTCGGAGAGTTTAATAAGTCATCTTTGCTTTTTATTCACATTGTTTAATCAATTAACTCTTAAGTAAGACTCTTGAACTTGCAAAAACACAAGTCAAGAGCACTCTCTATCGGAGAGCATCCTAGGTTTGCATAATCCCTGTATTAGTCTCATCTAGATTAGCTAAGTCTCTCGAACCACTGTCATAAGGCAGGGTTAAGAGCGCTCTCTGTCGGAGAGTCTTAATTAGTCAACTTAATAAAACCTTCAACACACACACCCTTTTTAATTAATTAACTCCCTCCCCTCCTTGCCGGAGTATGCTCTAACCGATCCCAGATCGGAATACCCAGAAACGACACTGGATCTTTAAACCCTACAAGAGTAATTTAATAATACTTAAACACCCGTAACCAACGCACCAGCGTTGTAGGGATTCTTCCAAAGTACTTCCTAGTAGAGGCGCCGGAACCTACCGCTGTCTTAGATTCTCAGCTAGCTGGTCAATCTTGGCGATACCAGCCTAGGATACTGGGCGGGCCCGACATGTCTTCAACGGAGGGAACTTAGAAGAGTCTCCCGGCTTTGACAAACTTTTGTTGACACTCTAAGCAAGACCACTATCAAAAACTTTTAAAATCTACCAAGAGCACTTGCAAAACCTAATACTCAATAGCTTGATTCCTAGACTTTGTTTCACGCATTTATTTGACTCCATAAGGCACTGGTCCTTTGTTATATTTGATTAATTTTCTATCTTGATCAATTGTCTATGGGCCATTTCAATTGATTATATTTGAATGCTTAAGTTATAAGTTTGGAATCTTTGTTTATCTATGTGATCTCTTGTTAGCAACGTGGATTGCTTTGATTAATCATCATCCCCCTAATATTAATCATTTTAAATCACAGTAACTCCTAAACAACACCCATCCGCATCCAAAAACATCTAAAAATTAACTTAAAACATTGAGCCATAGAAAACTCTTTGTTAGGGACTACCCCCTTTGGCTTCGTTAGGAGTTAGCCTAAACGGAGGAGCTAGGAGTAGGTGATAGTACCTAGCTCTGTGCTTGCCCCCAAGGTCACACCTCTCCCACTTTCCCAAGTGAGGAGACATCTTTCGGAAGATTTTTGTTACTGGTGTGCAATCGGCGGACAACAAGCACTACGGTCATGATGAGGCTACATGGGAGCTGAAGGATGCCATGCAATTGGCACATCCATTTCTGTTCAATTTTGCAAAGCACCGAGGACAGTGCTAATGTAAGGGGAGGGGAATGTAATACCTCGGTTTTGACCCCATGGTATCAAAATTGTACATGATGTAAATACTGTTATTAAATCATGGAAATGAGCTCAAGGCCAAGGCCCTGCCATCGATTTGGTGTTTTGCGTATCGGCGATGAAGGTTGATGCCGATGGTTATGGTGCTAATCAAGCACAGTATAGTTTGAGACATCATGTAAATATGCAATTTAATAAAATACCACAACCAATGATGCACTGCAACGAAAGAGACGGGGGAATGATTTCACAAGGAATAGGGAGGGCAACTGGTCAAACCCCTGAGCCATAGGGTGAGGCCAAATCTTAAGGGGAGAACCCGTAAACCCTCAGCTACCTTTATGTCCTCTGCACTTAATCATTCAATTCTTCCAGAAGAGCAGTTGGGGCAGTTAATGCCTTGGGAAGAGCGAGGCATGGCAGTCGGTTTCATGACTGAGCCAGCCTATAGTCTGAGCAAACCTGCAGCCTGGGGGAAGCCGCATTCTTGCTTCGGAAGCAAGTAATCACGTGAATGCGTGCCCAGCCTGTCATTCTTGCGTCACCCAAAACGCTTTCGGTCATTCTTCCATTCCATTCCATTATGTTATTCACTATCCTGAGTCGCAGAACATTGGTTCAATAGTGTTATCCTCATTCACACAGAGTTCTTCCTCCTCGCGCAACGAGAGCTAGCAGAGTATTGCTACGCATTTTTGTAGTGTTTTTCTGTGTTACAGAGTGGTATGGAACCCTGATCTCTTGTGTACAAGTGAAACCTTGTTTCTCCTATGTTACAGAGTGGTATGGAACCTTGGTTGTCCGTGTTATAGAGTGGAGCCCTGTGTTGCTGTGTCTCCTTGTGGTTTGCTGTTATGTGTGTCTTGGTTTGGGTCTAAACTATATGCAAGACTTAGGAGTGGAAGAGACGTCGAATTGGCTTGATAAACTTAGTGAAGAGAGGAACCTCACAAAAAGATAAGAGTGGCTGGTGAATCTTCTATGCACATCCTGAAGAGCACTGGAAGGGAAGGTATAGCCCAAGGGGCTGTGTAGCAGAGAAGGGGATACTTCCTGTGTTGGGTGTGTAGGTATTGTGGATGTCAGGCCAGATAGATCATGTGGAGGTGTTCCTAGCTCCGTGAATGAGCCACTAGCTTAGCCATTCTACCTTTCCACTGCCTTAGCAGCCTGTTAAACCCAAACGGTGATTGGCTTGGCTGACAGCCTGATAAACCCAATGGTATATTGGCTTGGATGGGTAGCCTGATAAACCCAATGGTATATTGGCTTGGCTGAGCAGCCGGATAAACCCAACTGTGTGTTGGCTTGGCTGTGTCTTGATGTGCATTTGGCCATGTGTGATCCTTGGATGGACAGCTTGATAAACCCAACTGTTAGCTGGCTTGGCTGAGTAGCCTGATAAACATAACAGTGAGATGGCTTGGTTGAGTAGCCTGATAAACTTGTCTGTTAGTTGGCTTAACTGGTCCTCAATGTGAATGTTGGCTTGACTGCTTGCAGTCTGATAAACCCAACTGTTAACTGGCTTGGTTGAGTAGCCTGATAAAACCAACAGTGTATTGGCTTGTTTGCTTGCAACTTGATAAACGCAATTGTGTATTGGCTTGGCTAGATAATCTGATAAACCCAACTGTAGGTTGGCTTGACCGTGTTTGATATGTTTTGGCTATGTGTGAGCCTGCTATTCCCTAGTTCCTTGTGGAAATCATGCCCAGCTCAGGGGTGGCAGTTGACGAACACAATTGGCCTATGGTTGGGTGGAACGTTGCAGCGACATAGCTAGTTGCGGGACAACTTCATCTTCAAGATAAGTATCCTCTGTTGTATTATTTCTGCAATGTATTTGCTTATGAATGTACTAAATATGTTGAATGCTTATTAAAGATTTAAGTAGATTTTACTGCTGTTAAATGTCCCTGCATTTTGCATCTGTATATGCCTTGTACTTTCCACTACATTTTGCTTATGATCATGGAGGTTGGATACCTGGCCAAAGAGTCAAAATGCGGCTATCTTAAGGTAAGATGTGTTTTCCTGCACTCCGGGATCCGCTTGCGGAAGGTGGAAGTTGGAAGGAGGAAGGAGGAAAATGGGGAAAAAAACAAGGTAAAGTGTAGATTTCTGCACCCCGAGCCCACTACGGAAGGTGGAAGGTGGAAATCGAAAAAACAGAAAAAGGTGAAGGCAAAAAGTTGGTTTTTCGCACCCGTTATTGGCTCGCTGAAATTGGAAAGCCAAAAGTCGGAAAGCGGAAAAAGTTGAAAAGTTCATAGGAAAAATGTGTTTTCCGTTAAATCCCCTGCGAAAGGCAGAAGGCAGGAGGCGGAAGTTGGAAAGCAAAAAAAGAAGTATGGCAAAATGTTGGTTTTTGCGATCCAAAGTCCGCAGCAGAATGCGGAAGGCGGAATGTGGTTAAATGATTCCATCGTATTTTTAAGTTTCTAATTCCCAAAGTCTACAGTGGAAGGCGAAAGGCGAAAGGCGGAATGTGGTTAAATGATTTCGTTGTATTTTAAGTTCCGATTCTTGAAGTCTGTAGCAGAAGGCGGGAAGCGGAATGTGGAAGGCGGGAAGCAGAATGCAGAAGGCGGAATGTGGTTAAATGACTTTGTTGTATTTTAAGTTTTGATACCCGGAGCGCACAGCGGAAAGGCAAGAAATCACAGTGGCATTTTGCAGAATTTCGTCTGCTGCAAGTCACATTGCGGAAGGTAGAAAAGTCAGGTTTAGTGCGAAAATGACTTTTCTGGCTACAAAATGGATCTGTGAGTTGCGGAATGACTGTTACAATGCTATTTAAGCCTAAGAATGAATGTTAAAGGATGACCATGACCCATGACTATGTCTAAGAGAAAAAAATAATAAATTTTAAATTATTATGCATATCAGTCAGGTGTATGGGCACGTGGGTACATGGACATCGTGGTATCAGAGCAAGCAATAACAGTCCCCTTTCCTCCCTTATATGCTGATGTAGAGGGGAGGGGACGTGACAATGTGGTATCAGAGCAGTTGTGGTCGCTTTTCTCCTCCTTAGATTGGGAGGGGATGTGACATTGTGGTATCAAAGCAGCTGAGGTCGCGTTTCTCCTCACTAGAGCGAGAGGGGACGTGACAACTACAATAACAAACTGTGTGGTTAAATAGTAGCACGAAAGACAAGTATCAATTAACTATTCTAATACTCCCCCTCAATGGGTACTTGTCTTGTCTAGTGAAATATTCATTATTATCTAATCTACTGCAACAAATGCTTCATCAAATCTTGAAGATGATATCACACCACAAATTCTTCGTTTGGTCTGACTTGGTATTTGTATCTCGTACCTTGAACAGAGAGTCTCCATTAAATTGTCAAATTCTATATAAAGGAACAATCATCCATTGAAATATATGGGTATCCAATCATTGCAACTATCGGTCTAGTAGGAAGTCTTTCACGTACACGGTTCCTTCAACTCCTTGATGAACTCCCCTTGAATGTGCAAGCAACTTCACCAACGATTTCCAGCTAAGTTGTGCAATTGATGCACCTTGCTCTCTATTGACATATATTCCTTGAATCATACTTAATTCTCACACACATGGTCAAACATCACCCAGAGTCTACAACCAGTGAATGGTTCACCCAACACACAAGTGTTAACAACTCCTTATACTTGTGATTGTAAACAACCTTTCCTTTAGGGGAACTCAACAATAAACATCAAACCTCCAATCATGAGTTTAATGTCACACAACTAGTGTTGAATATCAGGCCATGAGTCTAATGCAAGATTACCAAACCAAGCGTATGCATACATGAATAGGGCTTACAATTGTATGCCTTGTTGTTACATTACACAAATTTTAAACCTTTCCCTAAATACCATAGGACCATAACACTTTTCTTTGTTGATTTATGCTTCCTTTTGTTTCTTTGAAGTCATGCACATAATGTGTCTCTATCTTTGCCATCAATGGTCTATAACCTACAAAACAAAATTGTTCAATATTGGAGTGCCTAATTCCAACATGAACAAAACCTTGCAACATTATGTTGGGTAACTCAATGTTATTTTTTGCCACAGATCACTTTCTGAGAGCAATTCAATGTTTTGACTTTTTTTCTCGACAATTGAGAGCTACTCCCTGTTTGAGGTATCCCCTCTTACACTCCTCTCATTTACAACTTAATCAAAACAAATAAAAGGGCAATGCACAATGTCCCTTCCCTGGACATATTTCAATCCTTACAACTCGGGCTCACCCTTAGTCTGTACTAGCTCTCTTGCTACATACAATGACAACCAACTATTTCTCATGTGGCCAATCACTTTTACTTCCTCACAACCACTTTCTTAATGACCTCTAACTGACCTCTTACTATAAACTTGGTGACTTTAGACCTTCCATTAGAATCGAGGGTGTCGAGTAACACTGATCATGCACCTCCAACTTCTCAAGATAACAAGTTATGCCTATTTGTTTCTCTAGAGTCATGTGTTGGACATATCTAGCACACTGAGAGGGGGGGTGAACATTGTGTATAACATTTGTTGCTTTTTCAATGTTAACAATCATCAGTAGCTTATTCAATATTATGTAGAGTAAGTTATTATCATTATATCAACAATTATAGCTCATAATCACATAGGAAGCATAGCAAAACACGATACACAAGATTTTTACGTGGAAACCCAAGTCCTGGGAGAAAAACCATGGAAGCCTTTACAATAGTTTTCGAACAACAATTAGAAGGAGGCAACAACCCCCTTGTTACAATGACTTCAATTCTCCAGCTACAACTGGAAGGAGGCTACAATCCCTTTGGTTTACAGGCTACAACTTCAAGGAAGCCCTAGCTCCCTAGATTTCCTTGCCCTATCCTGCCACATTGATACGAAGATAGAAATTGCTGAACCACGACTGCATTGATCTTGCGAACCTACTAATCAACACTTGTACTACTCTGCACCACACTGCACAACAACTATCACTGCTGACCACTGCTCATCAATTGTTACCGCTGACCACTGGTCATCAATTTTTACTGCTGACCACTACTCATCAACTGTCACTGCTCATCATCTGACCACTTCTCATCAACTAACCACTGCACCATACCTGTACCAACAACCTGTGCAAAACAATCAATTTAATCAATCTGTTGCTCACATCATCCGACTCGGTAAATTTGAGGCTAACCAACTGCTCACCAAACTCAGCCCACTTGAGTCAAACCAACTGCTCATACAACTCATCTATTGTGAGTTGGACCAACTACACATAAGGCAACATGTGTCGATCCTACTCAACTGAACCAACCTGTACCAAGCTGCTTGTGTACCTGTGCCAAATCATGTGTTAATCTAATCAAGTGCTCTGATAGTCAACCAACCCTTCTTACTTGGCCTAGTTCATCAAGTAAGAGACACATTTGAGCAACTGAGAGACTTCATGTACGGTCAACCAAACTTCGTCCAATCACACTTAAGTCAATGACACCACAACCAACCTCAATCACAGTCAAGGAAGACTTGACAATTAAACATGATAAACCTCAACAAACTAACCTCAACCAAGAAGATAAAAGACTTAACCAACTATGTCAAACTCAGTAAATCTCATAAACTCTTAGACACAAAAGGATTTTTCACTCAAATCAAGTCAACAAATCAAACAAAAATCAAGCAAATAATCACTTACAATATTGTCAAAGGTTGTCATTAACAATCAATAACAGTCTAGCTCCACTTAGGTCAAAGACACAATGATCAACACTTGTCTAACTAGTTTTCAAAGAAAACACTTAGGCTGATCAAATATATCACTCACAAGATCTATTATTTACATGTCAACTTCTCATTCAATACTACACTATACAATAGTCAAGATAAACACAAAGATGTATGCCAACAATATACAAGATAATCATCAAGATCTATATCAAGATCACATCAAGATATATGCCATGATAACCTTCATCATAGCCTCCATAACATATTCAATGATTTCAAAGAGATATACCAATATAGAGGCTCACATACTAAGATCAAAGATGAACTCTATCCATGAGAAACAGGTGCCATCACAAGAGAAACCTAGAAGCATGAACCATACCTTTTTGAAGATCACAAGATGAAGAAACAATAGACAAATCAAAAGAAGCTCTAGATCATGTCATCACATAGCCCTCGCAACAAGCTTTCCAATGAGCCAAGAATTTCGTAATCTTAATTCCGTATGAGAAAGTTATGTCAATTTTAGTGAATCTCTTCAATCTTGAAAGATACCCAAAAATTTCTCCTCCACAAAGTTTCACACTTTTATCCAAGAGTTGTGAAATACCAAAGAGAGACTTGATTGATGCACAAATAAAATGTTTGATCTTCTATTTATATAGGTCGTGGAGTATTTATTCACATGTCTGACCGACTTGTAGTAGTTTTAATTAAAAATTAATTGAATTCTTTTAGCAGACCGACCTACTTGTAAAGGGGCAAATTAATACATTAACTTAAAAAAATCAAAACTCATCAACCGTAAGGAGTTAGGAGACACTCCACATATCAACAAAAAGGGCTTTACGAGGACTATCTCCCTATGATGGGATTATTTGCAATTGCTTGGTCCAATATTTTTAAATTCTTCAATTTGTATAGGACATCAAGACTCCACTCATAAAGGTTCCAAAGATCATGTTACCTTATGCATAAGTTCCAAGGTCAAAGGCTTTGTTACGTTGCATTTGTACCCAATGCACCTTCAGATGTGCCTCAAGGGGAGAGAGCCAATTTTTTTTAACCACGAAGGGTGTTATCAAGCAATGGTGGTCATGGCTGGGCCCTTTGGTCCTTCCTTTAGGAGTACTATGGCTTAATGGCACTGCTAACTGCCCTTTGTTGGGATTTTTAACCTCGGGGTTGGTGTCCAGGACTCCTAGGGGTTGATCATTGGGTCACATGGCCCCATATCTTATTCGCTTGCTCTAGTGGCCTTTGCTTCAGCTGCGAGACATTCGTCTCCCTTCACTGCCACTTAAGACACCCTCCTAGCCCTTCTGTAAGCTGGTGCCTTCTCTCCCTAGCCTTATTTCCTTAGAGGAAGATATCCTCCATGCCAGATCTTCTTGCTGCTTTGAGGAGGGCATTGAGGGATTTTACAACATTCTTGAGGTTAGATGGGGTATAACGCCCTCCATCCAGCTCACTCCAACCTTTCGTTCGAAGTGATTCGCTTATTTTAGCAAATTTTGGCCCGTAGGGGAAAAATACCCTAGGTAGGCTACCTTGAACCTACATTATGGCTATTTTTTATTATTATTTTGTTTTAATTTTAAGTTGACATTTTATAATTTCAAATTGACATTTTAAAGGCATGTCAGCCTGGATATTTTTGTAAAAAGTGAGTGTGAGATCATATAAATAGATCTCATCACTTCATTTTTACATAAGACAAGTGGGATAAAACACTATGCACTTATTTTACCCAACTAGGGCTCTTTGAAGTGAGGCGCTCCCTCTTGAGGAAGATGTTTCTGGGTTTTGATGACAAATTCTTGAAGTTTTCTCTGGTTCAATGCTCTTACAAAGGTGATGCTCTGACTTGTTGGCCAAACACTTACATAAGGAGTGTTTCGAAGGTTTTCTTGATCTCTCTTAGTTAATTGTTGATGAATGATTTATGTTTATGGATGGAATGGTAGCCATTAGGGTTGCATTTGTATTGGCTAGATCCTTCGTCAACTCTTAGTCACCTTGGTTGTAGATGTACATCCTTCTAGGGTTGGAACCTTGGGACTTTAGCATTAGTCGTAAAACCTAGGCTAAGCTTTTCTAGAGGTGGGTTAGTCACTCCTTAGATGCCGTAGGTTAGGGTATGGTTTTGCTAGGGTTTTGTTCTCTTTGTCCCAAACCTTCTCTTTTTCAAAACCTAGTTTCCAGGGTTGGTTCTAGGTTAGTTTTAGGTCTACATTTGCATCTAAAAAACCCTAAAATTTATAAAATTTCATAAAATTCAAAATTTTGGGCAATTTAGGGTCTCCCGAAATTTTCGGCTCCTACAATTTTGGGCACTAAAATTCTACGACATAAAATTTCGAGTCCCTAAAATTTCGGGCACTCCCTAAAATTTTGTGCCTTACAATTCTGCGCCCTAAATTTTGATCCCCAAAATTTCGTGCCCTAAAATTCCGCACCCTAAAATTTCGGGCCCTCGCTAAAAGCTCGACCCACTCCCTTTCCTCTTTTACCCTAGGTTTGTCCTTTAAGATGTTATCCACCCCTAAATCCTAACCTTTAGGGCTGCCCTTACAGTGGAAGCCCTCCCTAATTAGGGCCTGCTTTGCCTTCTTTCTCCATGACCGTCCCTCTAACCCCTGCATACAAACAAATAATTAATGGTAAATTTGTTCCATGACTGCTGGTTTGATTTGCATTTCAAAGAGGACCGTTCACACCATCACTTTCACATTATTATCAAACCTTATATGCTCACTTTGTGTTTGCACACCACCATATGCACACTTATGTTGAAACATGGTCATTGTTTGAACTCTGAAATACAATACTGCTGCTATTATTTCTTTATTTCAGACCTTGTTAAAGTGTTGCTTATGCAACTTATATAAAGTCTGTAATGGATGCCTAAACAAATGGATAATCGTTGCCTTAGTGACTGATATATTGTACAATTCACGTTATACTACTGTACTAATGTATCTCTGATAATGATGCTATACATGGGTTGTTGTATGATTGGTTTGGATGTTTGATTAGCACTTATAACTATTGTCTTCTGATTCTTACATCACACATTTGGTATTACTCTTTGGCATCATTATTGACTAGATAGAAGCATTTGTATTGGATGAATGTCGCTACACACTTATATGATATATGCTTTTTTGGTCATTTGCTTATCTTAATGAAGAATGTATTGCCGAAAGTAGATATATTAACTACACTTATATGATTCATATCCATATGTATTGGTATGTCTTCTTCATTTGACTCCAATAAGGCACTGGTCACTAACCATACACACATAGTGTTAAAGTTTAGGGTTAATTCAGATTTGACATAGATAGATAAATATACTTCAATGCATAAACATAATTATGAAATCAGATTTAGAATAGTACTGCTTTAATAAATTTAAACTGCAACAAAACAACCATAATTTTCATTGGTCACTGCGTTAAAGTTGGTCCTTGAGATGATTCATCAAAATGCTATGTACAGTAACAAAGTAAAAATAATGTACAACAGTAAATAATCGTACCAATTTTGAATCAACCTTATACTCAAATACTTTTAAGTTTTGATCTTGTCACCGAAGGGACAATTCAAATGGGTAAACAAATGACATATCTTGAGAGGGATAGGGTTAAAGCAATAGGATACAGACCTCATATCCTTAGTCAACAGTAAGAGAAACTTCAATCAAAAGCATAGGCTTTAGCAGCTCAGTCATACCCAATACAGTCACTGTTGAAGAAGCCATTGTCGTAACTCATATCCTTAGTCAACAGTAAGAGAAACTTCAATCAAAAGCATAGGCTTTAGCAGCTCAGTCATACCCAATACAGTCACTGCTAGAAGAAGCCATTGTCGTAACTCTGTCGGAACTAGGGTTTCATCTTTCAAGCTCTTCACTAAACCATTTGACAGAAAAAGAGCCCTGGGAATTTCGTTCTAAGGAGGGCGCATCTTTTGGTGAAGACATAATTCAATTCTGAGAATTTTCAATTTTTGACCTAATTCTTCAGCTGCAACATAAATTAGGGTTTTAGTTTTTGACCTACTCCCTCCACAGTTTTGTCTCAACTCTACCTCTTCTCAACTCGCCTCTCTAGGGCGAATTTATCTGTGAAGTCAGTTTTTTAAAACTCCAACCTTCAGTTTTGACCTAGTCTCTGCTAGGGTTTCAGATCCAGATCTACAGTCAAGATGATCAACATGAAGGTTGAAGATCGCCTGGAAGGAGCTTCCAACTTTATCCCTAGGAAGTCTAGGGTTCTTCTTCTACTAGAAGAAAATGACCTATTACGGTGTGTAAATGAAAAGGTCAAGAACCAAAAGCCGAAGAAGACAAACCTCGTTGGAGGAAGAATGATGCCAAATCAAGAAGGATTTTGGTGTGCTCAGTTAGAGACCAGTTGGTTCCTCAGTCTCAGAAAAGACGACAACGAGGAAGATGTTCAAAACCTTAAAGAAGCTATTTGAACACAGTAATATCAATGTGACTCTCACATTGAGGAATAAACTGTCAAATATGAAGATGACGAAGTCCGAGAATATTGCCTCATATTTCATGAGGATCACCAAACTCCGAGACAAGCTAAAGTCCAGTGGAGACAATCTTGAAGAAAAGGATCTCGTTATGACCACCTTAAATGGTATCCCACCATCTTGGGAGTCTTTCATCCAAACTATAAGTGGTCGGACCAAGTTGCTTAAATTTGATAAGCTATGGGCAGAATGCACTCAGGAAGAAACAAGAATCACAGCACGCCAAAGACTTCATGGCGCTCACCCTGAGGAGAATCAAGCGTTCATATCTCATGCCATGAAAGGAAAGGAAAGGGAAGGGGAAGGAAGTCCTTCAATCACAAGCATCAAGATAAGAGATCAAGTCCTCCCCCAGATCAAAAGAAACAAGAGAAGACGGACTTATCTCAGACACAGTGCTATAGGTGCAAGAAATACGATCATTATGCCAGTATCTGTCGAAGTTCAATCAAAAGGAAGCATGAAGCTTCAACTGCTAATGTAGAAGAAGACCCTCCTCACAAGGAGCCAAGGAAGGATAATCGTTCGAAGTTCTTCTTCTAAATGATATGAAGATCCAGACTGTGATGATCATCAATCAAACATATGAAGATCAGTGGAATTTGACAATGGGAGCCCACCCACAAAACTACAAAAGATAAGTATTTGATTCTACATGCTCTAGTAGATTAGATCTGGTTTTTTTTTTAATATGTTTTACCATGATCTACATTTCTAAATCCAGTTAGTTAAATAGTTTGTCCTGCTGCACAACCCATTTAGGATGACGACTCCTTTATAACATATTGGAGTAGTACACACTCTTAATGGTATGCTATAATGGAGACCATAAGCATCCAGATAATGGCCTTACGTGTGTTGTGTCGAAGCATTGACTAAAAGGTTGCCTACATTATTTTTTTAATACATTGATTATGAAACATTGCTAACCATCTGACGGGATTTGACTTGTAGGGAATGCCATGATCTACAAGGACAAGTGATCCCATTGATATACGGATGGAACGGAAGCAGAAAGCCTTTAGAAGCATGTATTATGACTCTCAGACCGAAAATGATCTCATGCAAATATTTGGTGATAAGAAGCAGAAAGCTTCTACAAATGTCGGTCTATCTGCTGCTTCAACAAGATTTACTCAACTGACTTCTGAGAGACAGAGGGAGTTATCCCTCAAAGACAAGGATTCTAGTCTACTACATATGATAGAAACCTGATGACACTGCTGTCGTAACTCGAACAAGACAATTGGAGGATCCTTGATGAACCTGGTCGTCACCAGGATGGATAATTACTTTCCAGTCTACATTCTCGTGCCCAAGTTAGAACCTTCAGGCAAGAAGGAAACATTCGTGGGATATTGCAAGTCTTCAAAGGATTACATAATGTACATCCTAGGATCGAGGCAAATCGAAGTTAGTCGAGATGTAACCTTTGAAGAAGAAATGGCTATCCGAAAAGGAAGAGGATCAGATATGGAGATCAATGACGATGAAGAGATGAGATCATCTCCCCTCCAAACATTAAGAGGGAGTCTCAAGAAATGAAGAAACTGATCAGTCCCATTGATCCAGTTGAGCCAGATGATGCTCCCACAGATATGGCAGCAAGCCGGAAAAGACCCAAATGGGCATGACAGATTTTGCAGAATGCAGAGGAGCATGAAGCACTGCATGGAGCACATAGTAGCATTGAAAAAATGTAAGGCCAGATTTGTTTCCAGAGGGTGCTCTCAGAAAGAGGGAGTCGATTATGATGAGACATTTGCTTCTATGGCGCAATATACTTCCATCAAATCGATCATTTCTATTACTTCAGCAATGGGATGGAAGTTGTATGAGATGGATGTCAAGACAACCTTTCTCAATAATATTGTTGATGCATTACTTCTTGGGATTAGAAGTATGGTAAAGGAAGAAGAAGATTTTTCCTAGGACAAGGAAATTACACCATAGATATACTAAAGAGATTCAGAATGTTGGACTGCAAGTCCATAGCTATTCCGATGGATGCAAATTTGAAGAAGCTGAGAGATTCTGCTTCAGATTCAAATTTGTTCGATCCCACTATGGATCGCCAGTTGATTGGGTTCTTGATGTTTCTGACGAACACCAGACCAAATATTTGTTTTGCTGTGACCAAATATTTGTTTTGCTGTGAATGCCCTCAGTCAGTTCATGTGCGAACCGAGGTAGATTCACTAGACTACTGCAAAACATGTGCTCAGATACTTACATGGAAATGTGGGATATGATCTACGATATAATTTAGATTGTGACTTGAGATTGCAAGGGTTTACAGACTCAGATTGGTCCAGATGCACTACAGATAGGAAGAGCACTTTAGGATGTTGTTTTAGTTTGGGTTCTGTAGTAATTTCCTAGTACAGTAGGAAGCAGAACTTAGTAGCTCTTAGTACTGCAGAGACCGAGTATATGGCTGCCAGTTCAATAGCCCAAGTAGTTCGACTTCACAAACTTCTTGCAGGATTGCTTGGCCAGATTCCAGAGCCAACTGTGATTCACCATGGTAACCAGAGTTGTGTGCAGATGTCAGTGAATCCTGTATTTCACAAAATGTCGAACCACATAGAGATTTGGTATCACTTCATACATGATATGGTGCAGAAAAGTGCGGTCGAACTCCAGTATATTCCAACAGATGACCAGACTGCAGATGTTCACACTAAGCCTCTTCCCAGGTTGAAATTTGAATACTTTCGCAGAAGACTTGGAGTAGAAGAGAACACATCCCTCCTTGAGAGGGAGAGATGACTGAGAGACATTTATCATAATTTTGCCCAGGTACCTCTACTCATCTAGGTTCTCAGCCAGGTATGTGAGAAATCCCATTTACAGATGAGATGGATAGGTAGTAGATGGTTGGGTTCACATAGGTGCCTTTGCTCGTCTAGGTGCTCAGCCAGGTATGGGAGAAATCCCATCGACAGATGAGTCGGACAAGTAGCAGATGGTCGTGGGATTGCACAGGTACCTCTACTTATTCAAGTTCTCAGCCAGGTATGGGAGTATCCCATGGATAGATGAGACGAACAGGTAGTAGATGGTCGTGCACATCTACTTGTTCAGGTTCTCAGCTAGGTATGGGAGTATCCCATCGACAGATGAGACGAACAGGCAGTAGATGGTCGTGCACATTTACTCGGTCAGGTTCTCAGCCAGGTATGGGAGTACCCCATCGGCATATGAGACGAACAGATAATAGATGGTCGTACACATTTGCTCATCCAGGATCTCTAGCCAGGCATGGAAGTATTCCATCGGTAGCAGAGACGAATAGGTAGCAGAAGATTTTCCCTCAGACATCCGGATAGAACAAATTCATAAAGACAACCTTCAGTACGTTTAGAGATGATAGAGACGGTATAGATGTACAAATGAAACCCAGATGATCGTGATGCTGATGAAGACCGAAGAATACCTTCCTTGTTGAGATGGAGTGTTGGAGTTTGTGCAACTTCAAAAGCTATTCTTATTGTTCTTATATTGTACCCCCTACAGGAGATGAACTTATTGTAATCAATCATACAAACCCTAGAAGAACAATGTAGACCTTGGGGAGAAAAACAAGAAAAAGAAAAGACAAAATTAAAATTATAAAATATAAATTATGTTGCTCCCCCAAGAGAAGTCGGTTGCAGTTAAAATATTAGTGGAAAATCTGTATAAATAGGAGGCGCCCCTCATTATTCCACAAACAGTACAGCAACAGTGTTGAAATATTGTAACTTCGAAGAATATTCTATATGTATTTCTTTGTGGTCCCTGATGGTCCTACCGGGAGAACCACTTGTATTACTTTGTACCCCGATGCTTCTAATCGGAAGAACTAATAAGAGTCATGAGGTAGTCCCCTCTAATTGTAAAGGTGGGTCATTAGCACCCAAGTGTGGTTACTTGAGCCTACATATGTAACTCGAGCCTACATGATTAACTCGAGCCTACATGACAGAGGAGTAACTTAAGTGAACGGATGAATATAAATAGAGGTGTAGTGCTCCTCATTTGACACACACACTCTCACTTGTGTAGCGCATTAGTGGAGAAGACAAGTAGCTGGAGAAGGAGGAGGATCAGGCTTTGATCTCCTTGCTGGTTTTATCTTTTATCTTTTTGGGTCATCTATATTGAGGAAGCTTTTGTTGGGTTTTTCCCTTTAGGGTTTTCTCAGGATAAATCTTTGTGTTCTTTTTGTATGGTTGTGCTTGTCTATCTTTCAGTGATCCTGTTTATATGCTTTTGTTATGAAAATGAAATGAAATACTGATGTCTTAGCTAAGCATATGAAAATTTAACATGGTATCAGAGCCACCTTGAAAGAAGACATTGTGCAGCTACAGAAGATAGGACTTCTTAATTTTTGGGTCTCTATCCACAATCGATCAGCAAAAGAAGGCTAGACTGACTCTCCATTGAAGGGCACATCTTTCTGTCGAAGCGGAATTCGATTCTGAGCATTTTTAGTTTTGGTGCGGAAAATTAGGGCTTTCTACAGAAGAGGAATTTTTGAGTGAGCCTGGCATAGGATTGTTCTCCTCATCAAAATCGAAGTTTAGAGACCTGGATCAAGAAATTTGGTTGGGTGAAACTCCGGGAAAGTCAAACCCTAGTTTGACCCCGAGCTAGAAAAACCCTAAATACTAAAACTGCTAAGTTTTGGTACATTCGCTATATCCTGAGATTGGAGAAGGATCAGGAGCTGAAAATTTCAGAGGCTGAAGATAAAATCCTGATGTACATTGTGTCCAAAATTCAGCCTCATATTCTCTATATTCCGTGAGATATGATCCCTCCAAGTTAGGGTTCCAGCCTCTTCTAGAATTCATCCCTAAATAGGACACCTGCGCAGAATTGCTGTAGCTTGGGCTACAGAGATCCAAATGGAATTTCTGAAGATGTTCCAGAAAGATCACGGACTGTAATTTCTGTGGTCCGAAGTTCAGAACCAGAAGATGAAACAGTGACACGTGGCAGGCCGTACAACTTCGCTGTTCTGAACAGTCCTGTAACAGGTCACCTTGGGAAAATGATCATAAATACAAATTGGTGAAACCAATTTTGATGAAACTTGTGGTGTTGGATCAGGGACATACGAGGTTACCTTAGTGCGAAATTTCAGATATAGAGGGGCAGCAATTGCGGAGATATCGCAGAAACAGTGACAGGCATTTCTGCAGAAGCTGAATCGTTTGATTTGAAAGGTGAAGAATTGAGATTTCCAGAATCCAAGTACATCAGTCAACTCACCTCATTCAAGTGCATCTCCTAGTAAGGTCAGTTTCTCATTCCACAAAATTTCATTTTTTTGTAATTTTCTAGCAAGATGACTTCAAGCACTAAGCTTGAAGACAAGCTAGAAGGCATAGAGAATTTTCGAGCATGGAAATACAGGATTGGTCTCATTCTCCAAGAGAATGATCTTGATAAGTATGTCAAAGAAGAAGTGTCAGAACCTGAAGAAGCTGAAGCCAAGGAGAAGCACATAAAGGATATGATTAGGGCACAAAGAGTTATTGCTGACTCCATTAAGGATCACTTGATTCCTCAAGTGTCATCCAAGAAGACCCCAAAAGAAATGTATGATGCCCTTTCCAGAATGTTTGAGGGAAGAAACATCAACAAGAAGATGAATCTAAGAGCTCAATTGAAGATCATCAAGATGAGTCATGGAGAATCCATCCAAGACTACTTTTCAAAGGTTTCCTAGATGAAAGAGCAACTAGAAGCTATTGGAGATAATCTTGATGAAGATGAAATGGTCATGACTGCTCTCAATGGTCTCACTAGACCCTGGGAGTCCTTTATTCAGATGATGTGTGCCAGAAAAGAAAGCATGAAGTTTGATATTGAATGGGAAGACTGCATTCAAGAGGAGACTAGAGTGGCAAATAGGGAAGCCTTACTAAAAGCAGATGATCAAGCCCTAGCCACTCACACTAAAAGAAGAAGAGGCCAATCAAACTTCAAGAGAAGAAATTTCAAGGAGTCTCATCCTCCCAGAAGAATCCAAAGGGTAAGAGAAAATCCTTCCTTTAGAGACTATTCTACTTTTGAATG
>LPNX010730246.1:18431-64457 GCA_001517045.1 Pseudotsuga menziesii | reverse complement strand
TGAAAAATTCAAGGAGTTCAAAGCCTTGATAGAGAATCTCTCAGATAAGAAAATAAAGACACTCCGATCGGACAATGGTGGAGAGTATACCTCAAAAGAGTTCGAAGCCTTTTGCAAAGACTCCGGAATCAAAAGGGAACTAACCACTCCCTACAATCCTCAACAGAATGGGGTTGCGGAAAGAAAGAACAGAACCATCATGGAGGCAGTAAAGACAATGATTTATGATCAAGATCTTCCAATGCATCTATGGGCAGAAACGGCAAGAACAACTGTGTATGTATAGAATAGAATATCCCACAGTGCTCTTGGGTTCAAGACTCCAGAAGAGGTATTCACAAGAAAGAAGCCTGAAGTAAGTCACCTCAAGATATTTGGTTGTCCATAGTATATTCATATACCAAAAGAGAAAAGAACCAAATTAGATCCATCCGGAGAGAAGGGGATATTTGTTGGATACCGTGAGGTATCCAAAGCATTCAGAATATACATTCCTGGATTCCATCACATGGATGTCAGTCGAGATGTGACATTTGATGAAGAGGCATCCCTCAAGATATCTAGGAAATGCCAACATGAAGAAGTGTATGAAGAAGAGACATCTCCCAGAAATAAAGAATCTACATGTCTCCCTGAAGATGAAGCTCCTGAAGAACATGACATAGCAGAACCTCAAGAACCTCCCATAATGGAAATAACAAGAAAGAGAAAGCCTGCTTGGACAAGAGAAATTATATGAGAAGCAGAAAGGTATGGAGCCCTTGAAGGCTCCACAAGGGAAAGAAAGAAACCTAAGACCTTCTCCAACTATGTAGCCTTGATGTGTGATCTTGTAGATCAAGAACCTACAAACTTTGAAGAAGCGGTCCAGAAGAAAGAATGGTAGAAGCAATGACTAAAGAATATCAATCAATAATTAAGAATGATGTATGGGATATAATTCCCAGACCAGAAGGAAAGAGTATAGTATCCTCCAAATGGATATACAAAGTAAAGCATGCAGCTGACGGAAGTATCGAGAAATATAAAGCAAGATTTGTAGCCAGAGGTTTCTCACAGAAAGAAGGAATCGATTATGAAGAGACATTTGCCCCAGTAGCACGGTATACTTCGATTAGAACTATCATGGCACTTGCATCCATGATGAAGTGGGATTTACACCAGATGGATGTGAAAACAGCTTTCCTAAATGGAGTGATCGAAGAAGAAGTATACTTAGAATAGCCTCAAGGATTTGAAGTTGAAGATAGACATACACACGTATGCAAGTTGAAGAAGGCATTATATGGTCTTAAACAAGCTCCTCGAGCTTGGTATGAAAGAATAGATGGTTTCTTGTCTAGCATGGGCTTTACCAAAAGTAAAACTGATCCTAACCTTTACCTAAAGGTTGTAAAAGATGAGCCTGCCATCCTGTTACTATATGTGGATGATTTATTCTTGACAGGAAATGAGAAACAGATTAAGGAAAGCAAGAAGAAACTAGCAGAAGAATTTGAGATGAAAGACCTTGGGTTAATGCACTATTTCCTAGGTCTGAAAGTATGGCAAAGTTCAGAAGGAATCTTTCTCAACCAGGAAAAGTATGCAGTAAAGATATTGAAAAGATTCAATATGTTGGAATGCAAAGCCTTGGCCACCCCCATGGATTCCAACCTAAAGTTTTTAATTGATGACTCATCAGAGTTAGTGGATGTGACTCTCTACAGACAGATCATTGGGTCATTGATGTACTTAACAAATACTAGACCAGACATTTGTTTTGCTGTGAACACTTTAAGTCAATATCTAGTTCAACCTAGACAGGTTCACTTGGTAGCCGCCAAACATGTGATGAGATATTTGAAAGGGACTATAGACTTTGGGCTATACTATGATAATAGCCATGAGTACAGATTATACGGATATACAGATGCAGATTGGGCTGGAAGTATCTCAGACAGAAAAAGCACATCAGGCGGTTGTTATAGTCTGGGATCTGCTATGATTTCATGGTTTAGCAGAAAGCAATCCAGTGTTGCTCTAAGCACTGCCGAAGCAGAATATATAGCAGCTTGCTCTGCTAGTTGTGAAGCCATATGGCTTCGGAAGTTGCTGTCAGGATTATTCAATCTAGAGTTGGACACTGCCGTAATTCTATGTGACAACCAAAGTTGTATAAAGATGACAGAGAACCCTGTGTTCCACGACAGATCAAAGCACATAGAAATTAGGTATTTCTACATTCGAGACATGATGTAGAAAGGAGCCATAAAGCTCCAGTATGTGAGTATTGATGAACAGGTTGCTGATGTGTTGACGAAACCTTTGTCCCGAGTGAAGTTCGAATACTTTCGAGACAAGCTTGGTGTGGTTCGAAAGGGTCTTCCCCGAAAGGGGGAGTAATGATGCTGCAGTGGGATTGTATCATCCCTGGGTACTTGCCCTAAAGTGATCTGGAGACCTTGGTCTTCGAGAATGAAGTGGGATTGTATCATCCCTGGGCACTTGCCCTAAAGTGGTCCGGAGACCTCGGTCTTCGAGAATGAAGAGGGATTGTATCATCCTAGGACATATGTCCAGAAGTGATCCGGTGACTTCGGTCATCGAGAATGTGGTAGGATTGTATCATCCGTGAACTTCAGTTCAGAACGGATCCGGTGTAACTTCGGTCATCGAGAATGTGGCAGGATTGCATCATCCTTGAACTTCGGTTCAGAACGGATCCGGTGTAACTTCGGTCATCGAGAATGTGGCAGGATTGCATCATCCTTGAACCTCAGTTCAGAACGGATCCGGTGACCTCGGTTGTTGAGAATGTGATAGGATTGCATCATCCTTGGATTTTGAGTCCAAAAGAGATCCAAAGACTTCTTTGTCTTTGTACTGTGGGTTGCTGCTGTTGATGATGATGTTTTCTGATCGGAAGATCAGAAATTGCTTATGATTATGATGTTGCTGATAATGATGATGTTTTCTGATTGAAAGATCAGAATGTGATGATGATGAGATCCTGATGATGATGATGCCGTATTATCAAAGTATGATTATGATGACGTACTGATCGAAAGATCAAAATATGATGATGAGTTGATGTTAGAGTATGATGATGTTCGGTTGATGATGTTTATGATCGAAAGATCAGAGGCTGATGATAATGATGATTCTGATTGAAAGATCAGAGTATGATGATGCTGATATTTTGATGCTGATATTTTGATGATGATGATGTTTTCATGATGATGTTTCTGATCGAAAGATTAGAGTATGATGATGATGTTGTTGCTGATCGAAAGGCCAAAGTGCTGAAGAAGATGTTGTTGATCGAAAGGTCAAAGTGTTGAATATGATGTTGCTAATCGAAAGGTCAAAGTGCTGAAGATGATGTTGTTGATCGAAAGGTCAAAGTGCTGAAGATGTTGCTGATTGAAAGGTCAAAGTGCTGAAGATGTTGCTACTGATTGAAGAGTCAAGATGCTGAAGATGTTGCTGATCGAAGCGGTCAAAGTACTGATAATGCTGAAGACTAAAGATTGAAGATGAAGACTACATGATGTTGAAAAGCTTCCAATGATTTATAGATGTATCACCCTGATGATGTTGATGTTGTCCTCTATCTCTCTCCTATTATTGTTGTTGTTGATGTTGTTATAGATACCCTTCTCGTCAAGGGGGAGTGTTGAAATATTGTAACTTCGAAGAATATTCTATATGTATTTCTTTGTGGTTCCCGATGGTCCTACTGGGAGAACCACTTGTATTACTTTGTACCCCGATGCTTCTAATCGAAAGAACTAATAAAAGTCATGAGGCAGTCCCCTCTAATTGTAAAGGTGGGTCATTAGCACCCCAGTGTGGTTACTTGAGCCTACATGTGTAACTCGAGCCTACATGACAGATGAGTTAACTTAAGTGAACGGATGAATATAAATAGAGGTGTAGTGCTCCTCATTTGACACACACACTCTCACTTGTGTAGCGCATTAGTGGAGAAGAGAAGTAGCTGGAGAAGGAGGAGGATCAGGCTTTGATCTCCTTGCTGGTTTTATCTTTTATCTTTTTGGGACATCTATATTGAGGAAGCTTTTGCTGGGTTTTTCCCTTTAGGGTTTTCCGAAGATAAATCTTTGTGTTCCTTTTGTATGGTTGGGCTTGTCTATCTTTCAATGATCCCTTTTATATGCTTTTGCTATGAAAATGAAATGAAATACTGATGTCTTAGCTAAGCATATGAAAATTTAACAAACAGCACAAGAGAAGTTCGCATTTTCTGGGAGAGAGAAGCTCGCCTATACTGCAGAAGAAGACTGTTTTCAGGGTTTCTATCTTTGGAAAGCATTTCCATATTTTCTCTTTCTTCATTGTACATTGTTCTCAGAATTATCATCTCTAGACGAAGGTTGTTGGGTTTTCTCCCAATTGGGTTTCCCAGGATAAAAATACTTGTGTTATTGTTTTGTGCTTTGTTATCTTCTAGTGATCCTGATGATAAATGTAATTAAGATATACTGCTATAATCTTATGAAAATCTAACAGGACCCTTCCGGAAAGAACAGAATATTTGTTGGATACTATGAAGTCTCCAAAGCCTTCAGGATATACATTTCAGGATTCCATCACATAGAGATTAGTAGGGATGTAACATTTGACGAAGAAACAACTCTTAAGAAATCCAGAAAGTGTCAGCTTGAAGAAGTACATGAAGAGGATGTACCTTCTAGAAAAGTAGAAGCTGAACCCTCTCCTGAAATAGTAGCATCAGAAGATCATGATATGCTAAAACCTCAGGAACCCCCTACTATGGATATATCTTGAAAGAGAAAACCTGCTTGGGTAAGAGAAATCATACAAGAAGCAGAAAAGTATGGAGATCCAGAAGGCTCCACAAGAACAAGCAAGAGATCAAAGCCATTTCCCAACTATGTAGCTTTGATGTGTGATATTGTAGATCAAGAACCTACCAGTTATGATGAATCTTTACAGAAGAAAGAATGGATAGAAGCAATGACGGAAGAATACCAGTAGTGAAGAATGATGTTTAGGATATAATGGCCAAACCAGAAAACAAGAGTGTGGTATCTTCCAAGTGGATCTATAAGATAAAACATGCAGTTGATGGAAGTATTGAAAAATACAAGGAAAGATTTGTAGCTAGAGGATTCTCTCAGAAAGAGGGAATTGATTATGAAGAGACATTTGCGTCAATAGCAAGGTACACTTCCATCAAAACCATCATGGCACTTGCATCCATGATGAAATGGAATCTACATCAGATGGGTAAAGATATCCTTCTTGAACGGTGTAATTGAGGAAGAAGTATACATAGAACAACCACAAGGATTTGAAGTTGAAGACAGAGGGACCCATGTATGTAAGTTGAAGAAGGCTTTGTATGGACTGAAGTAGGCATCTAGAGCTTGGTATGGAAGCATATACAGCTTCTTGACAAGCTTGGACTTTACCAAAAGTAAGGTTGCCCGTAACTTTTACCTTAAGGTTATGGATGATGAACCTGTCATATTATTACTATATGTGGATGACTTATTCTTGACAGGAGATGAGAAACAGATTGCAGATTGCAGGAAGAAGCTTGCTGAAGAATTCGAGATGAAAGATCTTGTATTGATGCACTATTTTCTCGGCCTGTAAGTGTGGCGGAGCCCAGAAGGAATCTTTCTAACCAGAGAAAGTATGTAGCGGAAATCTTAAAAAGATTTGATATGTTGGATTGTAAAGCCATGGCCACACCCATGGATACCAACCTGAAGCTATATTTATATGACGAATCATCAAAGTTAATATATGTGACTCAAGATAGACAGGTTATTGGGTTGTTGATGTATTTAACGAATACTAGGCTAGATATATGCTTTGTTGTGAACACCCTGAGTTAGTATCTGGTTAAACCTAGATGTGTTCACATGATCGCTGCAAAGCATGTGATGAGGTACCTAAAAGGTACGATAGGATTTGGACTATACTATGATAGAGATCATGACTACAGATTGTATGGATATATGGATTCAGATTGGGTAGGAAGTGTCGCAGACAGGAAGAGCACCTCAGGTGGATGTTATTGTCTGGGATCCACCATGATCTCATGGTTTAGCAAGAAACAGTCCAGTGTTGCTCTCAGCACGGCTGAAACAAAGAACATAACAGCTTGCTTCGCTAGCTGCGAAGCCATATGGCTTCGAAAGTTGATGTCAGGTCTATTTGATATGGAGTTGGATACCACAGTGATTCTATGTGACAACTAGAGTTGTATAAAGATGACAGAGAATCTTGTGTTCCATGATAAATCAAAGCACATAGAAATTTGATATTTTTACATAAGGGATATGGTACAAAAGGGAGCTATAAAACTCTAGTATGTGAGTATCGATGAGCAAGTTGTTGATGTGCTGACCAAGCCTCTATCTCGAGTAAAGTTTGAATACTTCTGTGACAAGCTTGGTATAATCTGAAAGACCTCCTTGGAAAGGGGGAGTGATGATGAGACTGTCATTGATGATGGGATGGCAGTGATGCTCCAGTACAGAAAAGGCCAAGTGCGCCCACAGATGCCGATGAGGTCCGACATTCACTTGTGGATGATATTATCCTCTTTTGAGGATGGTCTTGCGGACAAGAACACTCTTAATGAGAGTGGTCCTAGCCCTTACCAACCGAGGATGGTCCTGCAGACGATACTCCCGCATGGAGAGTGTTCCTACATTCACTTGTAGATGTTGTAGAAAATAACACTCGCTTGGGAGTGGTCCTAGCCCTAACAGGCTTAGGATGGTCTATGATGAGTCCTGCATTCAGTTGCGGACGATAGGTCCTACTTTCAGTTGCAAACGAGATCCGCATTCAGTTGCAGACAATACTCTCGCATGGAGAGTGATCCTACATTCACTTGTAGATGCTGTAGAAAATAACACTCGCTTGGGAGTGGTCCTAGCTCTAACAGGCTTAGGATGGTCTACGATGCATCCTACATTCAGTTACGGACGATAGGTCCTGCATTCAGTTGCGAATGATATGTTTGCATTCATTTGCAGACGAGATCTACATTCATTTGTAGACGATGTGGTCTTGCATTCATTTGCGGAGGAGATCTGCATTCATTTGCAGATGATATGGTCCTGCATTCATTTGCGAACGATCTAGCTGGTCGATGATATGGACCCTCCTCGTTAAGCGGGAGTAGGATGATGAGGATTGCATCATCCTTGGACGCATGTCCTAAAGTGATAGGGATTGATCATCTCGCAAAGAGATCATGTGTACTGCAGGAAGTGTTGCGACAAAGGATTAAGAGATCGAAGTGTTGTTGCAAAGGATCGAGTGATCGAAGTGTTGCAAGAAGATGAAAATCGAAGTGTTGTTGCAAAGGATCGAGAGATCGAAGTGCTGCTGCAAAGGATCTAGTGATCAAGTGCTGCAAGAAGATGAAGATCAAAGTGCTACTACAAAGGATCAAGTGATCGAGTGCTACAAAAGATGAAGACTCGGTGCTATAGAAGATGATGTTCCAGTACTGAAGATATTGAAGATATTCCAGTAACTGTTCCAGTTGCTGATGATTGTTGAAAACTTCCTATGTCGTATAGATGTACTACCTTGATACTGCTGAAGACGCTCTCTCTTTGCTCCTATAGTTGATGATGATGTTGTCAGTAGAATACCCTTCTCGTTAAGGGGGAGTGTTGAAATATTGTAACTTCGAAGAATATTCTAAATCTATTTTATTGATGTAACTCAAGGGAGATGTCTTATTCCTCCGTCGGGATGTTACTATTGTATTTGGTCATCATAGAGTCATGAGGTATAACCTCCATTGTAAGTCGAGTCAATAGTACCTATTGAATATAATATAATATTGTTTTGAGTCTTCCTAGGTGAAGTCGACCCAATCAGTTTAGTGGGGCTGACTTGTTAGGGTAAAAGTCAAGTGACAAAAAGAGTATAAATAGAGGAGTTGTGTTCCTCATTTAAAACACACACACTCACTTGTGTATAACGAATAAGAGAGAGAGACATACCAGCAAGGAGGACGAACACCTATTTTGGGGTTTTATCTTATACATCTATATAGAGGAAGTTTTGCTGGGTTTTCTTCCCCTTGAAGGATTCCCAGGATAAATTTGTGTCTATCTTGTGATTGTGTTTATTTCAGTGATTCTGCATATGCTACTGTTGTGAATTTGGATTAAAGACTAATGATATCTAGCTAAGCATATGAAATCTTAGCAGTCATGCTATGCAGAGATACACAATCATACGAAGCAGTGACACACAGTCAGAGATGAAATTCACACTGGGCAATGACCAAACAGTCACGCTGCAATGTAACGAATATAAAATAAATTATTAAATAGATTAGTTAATTACATGAAAGGGTGTAACCCTTCACGCTCAAAGCCTATAAAGGCGAGCCGAATATTTATTCACTCATACAAATAATATTACCAGAAAACTTGGTAAATGAGATAAGCCATAAGGCAAAAATATATAAATGATAAGATAAGAGATGATGATAATAATTACAAAGGAGGCTCGCTTTTATAGGCTTTGAGCGTGAAGGGTTACACCCTTTCATGTAATTAACTAATCTATTTAATAATTTATTTTATATTCGTTACATGCAAGGGAGAACAATCACACTCAGTGTTTTTGAAACTGACCGAGCCGAAACCGGAACCGGCCGGTTTGACCGGCTAACCAAAAGAGAAAACTGAACCGGGACAAAACTTGGGTCAGGGTCCGGTTCGGTAATGAACCGGTCGGCCTGAAGCTTGAACTGGTTGAGTTTCTCATTAACCGACCGGTCAGATGCTGTTTCTCCTCTGCAGGCCTGAACTTGTAAAAGCACAAAATAAAAATGTGCTTTTAAATAAAAATTAAAAAAACCTAGCCCTAAAATGTGGCTCTTTGCTTGGTAGTCACCTTATCCAAATCTTGTATCTATATTCAAGAGAGCCAGTTCAATGAATAATTTGAGTATCCAAACTCCGTGAGAAAGAAAATGTAACAATCTGTTGGCATGCATTCAATTAGAATTTATTAGTGATAGATGTATCCTCTATGCTGATTCCTACATCCAGTTCTTATATATTTCCCTTGACTATGAAAGAAGCATGTTGGGTTAGTAGGCAAACTTCTCAACATTAAGTGTAGATTCATAAATAATTAATTGTGATTTTCATGACATGCCTAGCTCACATGCTTTGGCAAGTATACCATATATATATGAGTAGACTTTGCATATTATGTCTCTAATCATCTAATGGCTTGAAATCATATTTTGGAATGTTAAATTTAATTTTTGTCATTAAAATTGTAATTTTTTTGTATTATTTAATATCTTGGTTCATTGAAATCAAACCGCTCCGGTCCATTACAGGTTCAAGTCCGAGTCGACCTTCGACCGGTTCAACTCCCGGTTTCGAGTTTTAAAACCTTGGTCATGCTGCTGCAGGGAAGAAAGCACACGCTACAGCAGCCTTAGTCTTTTATAATGGTTATATGATAAACAATACACCATAAAATACATTAGGTACCAAAGGTCCTAAGGGAAAAGTCCAATGGTGTAGTAAATTAAAACCATAAATTAAATAAAATGGTGTAATAATAAAAAGTGGTCAAAAGGTAAAACAATAAATGGTCCAATGGTCATAAAGTAAATGGTCTAAAGGTTTTATTAAAAAACTAAAAAGTAAATGGTCCAAAGGACTTATTAATAAAACCATAAAGTAAATATGACTTGGGATAAAACCCATAAGGTAAGAGTCATCATAACAAAGGTATACACAATTAGAGAGCTAGGACCAAGTAAGATAAAGGACCATGAGTCAACCAAAGGGGTCACAATAAGACAACCCACATACCCACAAGATCAAGGTGAACCATAAAGCTGGACAAACATTTACCTTTTACCTATAGAACTAACAAGACCAAGGACTTTAATCTTTTCTCTCTTTCAAGGTACATTGTTTCATAAATTTTATCATCACTGTATAAGGGGAAGATCCAAACTGGATGGTACGATCCTTTGGTCCTCAATACTGCTCTTAAGGGTTAGGTGCTAGTGACATCATCAAGGGTTGGCCAATCCCTTGAGAAACAACATAGCAATAACCAATTAGGAGAGAGGACATCATCTTGGTCAAATTGACCAAGATTCACCTGGTTAACTGACTAGGGGTGCTCCTGCAGGAATTGCTTGGTCCCAGACCAAGAATCTGCCTGGTCCCAAACCAGGAAGTCTTTGTCCCAACCTGCAGAATCTACTTGGACCTTGTGTCCAAGAAACTGTCTTGTCCTAGACCAGAATACCCTAGAGACATATAGGGGCCCTAACCACATGTTAGGGACTTTGCCATGGCATCAACTTGCTTGGTCCCAGACCAAGAACCCCAGGAGATTATTGGGGGCCCTAGGGTACCTTCTAGGGTCTTACTCTGCCCTAGTTAAATAACTAGGATACCATCCTCTCTGAGAATGGGTCTCGTAGCTGCACTAACTTTAACGCATAGGAAAAATATTTGTTGTCTAATTGTCTTTTGCAGAGTTACATAGGGCTCTTCTTAAGGAGGTTTTGACTTCCGAAGAAGTTTGGAAAAGTGACTAAGGTGACAGTGGTTACTTTCTCCACATATGCTTGCCGGTGGCTTGGATTGCCATTTCAACCGGTAACATTTTGGCGCCGTTGTCGAGGAACATTTCAATGCCATTTCAACCGATAACATTTTGGCGTCGTTGTCAGGGAACATTTCAAAACTTGAAGCGGTTCATCTAGAGTCATTCACCCCCTGGCGAAACGACATTTATTGGTAAGTTTTGAGGTAAGTCTCTATTTATTGCATATATTTGTGGACTAACCTTATAGGCTTATCTGGCGACTCCACCATGAACTCAATCATCATCAGCTCAGGAACGCCCTTGTCTTGTTTAGTACTTTGGTGAGATTTGTTTAACTGATTTGGTAGGTCTCTCTCATGGCGACTCCAATTGAAGAAAAATAAAAGAAGTGCTCTATAAAGACACGAAAGCCTGACGATATGGCAACCAATTATGAGTTATGGATGGATATATTGTATTTTTCGTGCATTCCAAGATATCCACACCAGTATGTCATTGATGACAACGGGAAATAAAATTCTCCATTATTCCAGTAGTATAAGTATCATGCAACTATGCACGTCTGGGCATTCTTACAATTTCTCCAAGCAAGCAGTGTTGTACATGAAGACCTCAGAATGAAGTTCTTCCTACTATCTCTCCACTTAAGAGGAGAACATAATTGTCAGGGATTGGTATGAAGGATTTCCTTGATTTTTTTTTTCACTCAAGTAGTTGGTCGATACATTTAGTATGGATTGGAATTATGATATCGAAGAACGTGAAAGAAAGGCTATGATCAACCATGTGGGAAGAAACATTGGTAAACAGTCAAACACAAGATGGTTCTAGCGAAGGAATTGAAGATGATATTCCATTTGAATTTAAAGATCCTAACAATCCAACCGTTGCAGAAATGGAAGTATATTTCGCTCCACTTGACCTATCGATGTTCCCAGGTCACTCAGACAGATTATCACATGAACTATGAAAGCCTTTCAATGATCAGAATGAGAATTATGCTGAAGTCCTGGTTGCAAGTTTTTTGTTGTTATTCCCAGAAGAAGTTGAGTTGGAAGAAGGTGTGTACCTGAGGTTGTTTGCTCTTCACCTAGAAGGAAAGGCCCGTGTTTGGTTCATGAAGTTTCCGAAAGCTAAGATATCTTCTTTTCCATAATTGATTGAACTATTTTGTAGATGTTGGTGCCCTAGGAAACAACATAGATGGATACCTCATGTTGAGTATGCTAGGAACTTATTCAGTAAAGAGATCCACAACGGAAATCAGATTGATGAAGCTAATGATCTCTCAAGCATAGTAGATGAAGCTCCTTAGGCAAACGATTATGATGGTCGTCCTACATATGAAGATCCAAAAGTCCTAATTGAAGAAGCTGAAGAACAGAAGGAAAGGGTGCGTTCTCCTTTCCAACACACAACGATTTCTTATGACATCTCGATCTCTTGGAACATAATGACGAAAATTCTGAGAACGATGGTTATTGGACATTTATGGGTTCGCCTCTCTATGATTCTTCGAGACCGAGTAGCATTGTTTCCAGATGTTGCAACGACAAAGAACAACTTGATGAAGTTACTCAGGTTGAGCCATAATTTGATACTATTTGGGATGAAGAGCTTTCAATCACTTCAAGCAGGGATATGAAAGACATGATTTATAAAGACCCTGTTGAACAAGATATGATTATTGCTTCTCCTTACGATGCTAATGATGAAGAATGGCTCAATCCTTTTGCCACTATAGTTAAAGTAGAAGCACCACTAGACATTACAGATGGTTGCCATATGCAGGTGGTTTATTATGATGAACAGTTTGAAAATTTGGGACGCCATATCTCTGGTAATAGCTCCATGATTTCTCCGTCATACTTATCCATCCTCAGGGAAGCATGTTATATAGAGGATTTTCTTGCAGATATCCAACCTATGGTGAGCTCAAATTACCATTCTCAACTGTGTTCCTCAAGAAGTGTTGAAGAAGTTGTTCAACCTACTATATCCTATATCGATAAGTCCTTAATGATGCGTTTCAACGAGACCTAGGCAGGTGGAGAGAGCCAATTTTATTTTTCCAGGAGGGGTGTTATCGAGTAATGGTGGTCATGGTTGGGCCCTTTGGTCCTTTCTTTAGGAGTACTATGGCTTAATGTCACTGTTGACTGCCCTTTGTTGGGGGTTTTAACCCTGGGGTTGGTGTCCGGGGTTCCTAGGGGTTGATCACTGGGTCACATGGCCCTATATCTTGTTTGCTTGCTTTGGTGGACATTGCTTCAGTTGCGAGACATTCGTCTCTCTTCACTGCCACCTAGGACACCCTCCTGGCCCTTCTGCCAACTGATGCCTTCTCTCCTTGGCCATATTTCCTCAGAGGAAGATATCCTCCATGCCAAATCTTCTTCCTGCTTTGAGGAGGGCGTTGAGGGATGTTCCAATATTCTTGGGGTTAGATGGGGTATAACGCCCTCTCTCCAGCTCACTCCAGCCTTTCGTTCGGAGTGATTCGCTTGTTTTAGCAGATTTTGGCCTCTAGGGGAAAAATACCCTAGGTAGCCTACCTTGAGCCTACATTATGGCTATTTTTTATTATTATTTTGTTTTAATTTTAAGTTGACATTTTATAATTTCAAATTGACATTTTAAAGGCATGTCGGCCTAGATATTTTTGTAAAAAGTGAGTTTGAGATCATATAAATAGATCTCCTCACTTCATTTTTACATAAGACAAGTGGGATAAAACACTATGCACTTATTTTACCCAACTAAGGCTCTTTGAAGTGAGGCGCCTCTCGAGGAGATGTTTTCTGGGTTTTGATGACAAATTCTTGAAGTTTTCTCTGGTTCATTTCTCTTAGAAAGGTGATGCTCCAATTTGTTGGCTAAACACTTGCATGAGGAGTGTTTCAAAGGTTTGCTTGATCTCTCTTTGTTAATTGTTGATGAATGATTTATGTTTATGGATGGAATGGTAGCCACTAGGGTTGCATTTGTTTTGGCTAGATCCTCCGTCGACTCTTAGTCACCTTGGTTGTATAAGTACGTCCTTCTAGGGTTAGAACCTTAGGACTTTAGGGTTAGTTATAAAACCTAGGCTAAGCTTCTTTAGAGGTAGGTTAGTCACTACCTAGGTTAGGGTAGGGTTTTGCTAGGGTTTTGTTCTCTTTATCCCAAACCTTTCTCTTTTTTCACAACCTAGTTTCTAGGGTTAGTTCTAGGTTAGTTTTAGTTCTCCATGTTGCATCTAAAAAACCCTAAAATTTATAAAATTTCATAAAAATCAAGTTTTTGGCCAATTTAGGGCCTCCCGAAATTTCCGGCTCCTAAAATTCTCCACCCTAAAATTTTCGGCCCAAAAATTCTGCGTCCTAAATTTTGTGCCCTCCCTAAAATTCTGGGCCATACAATTCCGCACCCTAAATTTTGAGCGCTAAAATTCGGTGACATAAAATTTCACACCCTAAAATTTCGGGCCCTCCCTAAAAGTTCGGCCTGTTCCCTTTCCTCGTTTACCTTAGGTCTGTCCTTTAGGACGTTATCCACTCGTAAATCCTAGCCTTTAGGGCTTCCGTTACAGTGGCAACCCTTCCTAATTAGGGCCTGTCGTGCCTTCTTTCTCTGTGACTGTCCCTTTAACCCCTACATACAAACAAATAAACAATGGTAAATTAGTTCTATGACTGCTGGTTTGATTTGCATTTCCAAGAGGACTGTTCACACCTTCACTTTCACATTATTATCAAACCTTATACGCTCACTTTGTGTTTGCACATCATATGCACACTTATGTTGAAACGTGGTCATTGTTTGAACTTTGAAATACAATACTGCTGCTATTATTTCTTTATTTCATACCTTGTTGAAGTGTTGCTTATGCAAATTATATAAAGTCTGTAATGAATGCCTAAACAAATGGATAATCGCTACTGTCTTAGTGACTGATATATTGTACAATTCACATTATACTGCTGTACTATTGTATCTCTGATAATGCTGCTATACATGGGTTGTTGTATGATTGGTTTAGATGTTTGATAAGCACTTATAACTATTGTTTTTTGATTCTTACAACTATTGTTTTCTGATTTTTACATCACACATTTGTTATTACTCTTTGGAATCATTATTGACTAGACGAAAGCATTTGTATTGGATGAATGTCACTACACACTTATATGATATATGCATTTTTGGTCATTTGCTTATCTTAATGAATGCACTATTGAAGTAGATTTATTAACTACACTTATATGATTCATATCCATACGTATTGGTATGTCTTCTTCATTTGACTCCAATAAAGCACTGGTCACTAACCATATACACATAGATGATATATTTGGTGTCTAATTGTCTTTTGTAGAGTTACATAGGGCTCTCGCCTAGGAGGTTTCGACTTCCTAAGAAGTTTGGAGAAGTGACTAAGGTGACAGTGGTCACTTTCTCCACATATGCTTTCCGATGGCTTGGACTGCCTTTTGAACCGGTAACAGGCTTCAATAGACATCATCAAAGGCAAGAGGGCTTCAATGGTCTTCACATCCACAGACTTCACATCAACAAGGAGGTGGGCTCCGCCATATACTCATCATATCAAGGGTATCAAGGACCCCAAACACCACCAATCAAGTGGGAACAAGGACTTTTTCAAGAATATTATCATTATATTCAAGGTCTCCATATCATTAAAAACATATCCAATGGTTCCACTATATATCTTCATCACCATAAGAGTACCAACACCCCAAAAGAGGGGTACGAAGTCCTCAACACTAGCTTACAACACCTTATGGGATTCATATCCATGATCATAAATCTACAACATGCCAATGACCATATGGCGTCCAAGGGTCATCAAGCCACCATATGTGTGGGTTCCAAGACCTCATCAAGAGCCAGATGACAAGCAATAAGGAGACCACCAATATGGACAAGTAGGAAACAACAAGATTGATAATAAAAGGGATATCAATGGTTAAGGAGAACAACAAAAGACTCAAAGGGGACCAAGGACCAACTTAGCGGCATACAACTAGCACAAGGGGCTACAAGGGCTTTTGATAAGCTCTCAAGAGCTCTAAGGGTTTCTTTAAAGGTTTAGTAGCAGTGTAAGGGCTTTATCATCCATTTCAACAAGTAATCATGTTAAATGTCCACAGAATGGTTCATTTCTTCTTGACAAGGGCTTCAACAAGCTAAGACATCAAGTAAGAGCAAGGGTCAACTACATTAGGGTTTCAAAGACCAAACAACCATATGACCAACCTACCACATGGCCACAATAGGTGCAAGGAGACACACAGATTATAGAGGGGACAAGATACAACTTAGGGGCACTCAACAAAGCCAATGGGTAGCCAGGGCTTTTGCCATTGTCGCAAGGCCTCTAAGGGTTTCAATCTTGTGCTTGGACAAAGCCAAAAGGGCTCCTCTAACACGAACAACCACCACAAACTAAACACTAACCCTCAGGGGCTCCATAGCATCAATGACCAAACATCGTTGGCATCAATGACAACTTAATCAACAATCTCCCCCCTTTGTGATGTACCTTCTCTTGATTCTTGCTGATCATGGGATCTTTTGAGAATACGTGTATAACTGTTAGTCTTTTCTTCTTTTTCCATAGAGCTTTTACTTTCTTCAATGTTCTTCTCGATATTTGAATTTGTCTTTAACTAAATAGTTGTTTTGTCCAGATCTTCCTTCAGAGGGAGGATCTTCAATTCTTGCTTTTGATAAATTTCTATCTTTTCTTGGAGTTGTTTCGTTAGATCTTCTTCTCTTTTCTTGACTTCTTCTACCTGTTCGTTCAGATCAACGATACTGTCTTCCATCTGTCCTTTTGAATTCTGATCATCCTCATGGGATTTTTGTGGTTGACCTTCTAGTACATGATTCTCCTTTTTGAGTTCTAAGAGCTCCTTTTCAACTTCAAAGTCTATGAGACACACCTTCCGTAACCTTACCTTCAAGGATTTGATTTCAAGTTCTTGTTTTCTTCCTATATTTATTGCCAATATTTCTTTAGTCTTGTTGGTACTTATCTCTTGTCTTTGTCTTGTAGCTTGTAGATCAATTTTTTTCCTCTTCTTATAGTTGTCTTTTGAGCTTGACAATTTCTTCTGATTGCTTTTCATTTTCTGTAGTTGACTTCTCAAGTTTATCTTTCAAAGAGTTGGATATGGCTTCTTTGATTCTAGTAGCTTCTTCGACTTGGAGTTTTAGATCAATTATAATCTGCTTGGCCTTCTCAGATTCTTCTTGATTGCTCTTCTCAGATTTGTCCATTTGCTCTTGCAATACTTGGTTCTGTTCACAAAGATTTTTCACTTGCAAAACATTAGTAATTTCATTGTCTATTTGAATTTCTTCTAGAACCATAGTATTTGCTAAATTTCTATCACTTATTAGAGAATGAGGATTTTCATCACATTCTGAAGTATTACATTCTAAGAATACAAAATGGCTCTTATCTTTTATACCTGATAAACATATCTCTTTAAAAGCATTACAAATAGAGTGTTCAGGGGACTTACCTTCATACTCACCTGGATCTTGTATTGATCTTTTGATTGGGTTGTCTTCTACTTCTTGTTCTTCATCTAAGTTTAGCTGATTTATTTTGGATAGCAATTCTTCAATTGAGCTGCACTTTCCTATTTTCTCCTTTTGGAGATCTCTTAGATCTTCAAGCATTAATTCCATAACCTTTGCTTCTTGTTCTTTATTGGAGTAGAGCTGTTCTAATCTGAGCCATAGTTCCTTAGCTGAGCTGCACTTCCCTATCTTCTTCTTTTGGATATCTATTAGGCCTTCAAGGATGGATTCCATAGCCATAGAATTATTTTTCTTTGCTTCTTTCTGAGCTGTTGTTTTCACTTTACTTGGAGTTGTATATCCAGTAACAACTAATTGTCATATACCAATTCCTTTTGCCTCAAGATAAGCTTGCATTCTCCTTTTCCAGATCATGTAGTTTGACTCACAGGACAATGGTACTCCATTCATTGAGAACTCCATGGTGCGTCAAGAATCTCCTTCAAGCTGGTAAGGCTTTCTTGTGAAGACTCGCTCTTATACCAATTGTTGGACACACCGAGCACCTTGAGAGGGGGGGGGGTGAACAATGTGTATAGCTTTTGTTACTTTTTCAACGTTAACAATCATCAATAGCTTATTCAATATTATGCAAAGTACGCTATTATCATTATATCAACAATTATAGCTCATCATCACATATTATCATATCATCATCACATAGGAAGCATAACAAAACACAGTACACATTATTTTTACGTGGAAACCCAAGTCTTGGGATATAAACCACGAAAGCCTTTGTTGAAATAATGTAACTTTGAAGAATATTCTACTTGTACTTCACATTATTATTATTCCTCCTTTGAGAGATGTTACTGATGTAAAAGGTCATGTAAATGTCATGAGGTAAACCCTCAGTTGTAAGTCGAGTCAATAGCACCCAAAAAAGATGAATATTATTTATTGTGAAGTTTACCTAGGTAGGTCGGCCCTGCCAGTTAGGTAGGTTGGTCCAGTTAGGATAAAAGTCAGCTGGGAAGTTTAATATAAATAGGGAGGCCCTCTCCCTCATTTATACACACTCACTCACACTTGTATTGCGCAAGAGAGAGAAAGATTGAGAGACATAGGAGAAGGGCCAGTGTCTTTGGTGTTTTGTGTCTTATGCTTGGGGTTTGGTCTCTCTATCTATGAGAACTTGTTTTTGGTCATTGCATACCGATAATCTATATTGAGGAAGCTTTGCTGGGTTTTTTCCTTTAGGGTTTTCCAGGGTAAATTGTTGTGTACCTTGTGATTGTGTTTCTTTCAATGATCTTCTTTATTTCGTTATTATGAAAATGTTTTAAATGCTAATCAAGTTAGGACTTAAGCTATGACATCATAGAAAACTTAACATGGTATTAGACCTAGCCTGAAAAGAGCATCTTTCATGAGGTAAATCTCTCTCTCCTTCTTTGGACAAGGAAATTAGGGTTTTCAGATAAAGTGGAATTTTTGAGTGCAAGTGATATAGGGAAGTGCACCCGTCCTAGGCGCATCTTTTGGCACCAAGATCGAAGTTTTCCAGTGGGCAGATCCTCCATAAAGTCAAGCCCTAGTTTGGCTTGAAACAAAAAAACCAGAAAACTAGAAACAGAACCAAAAACTGTAGTCCATAATCTTGCAAAGTCCAATTTCAAGGGTTAGAATTTGGATTCTTCAGAAACTGACTATACGGTCATACTCGCCTCAGTCAAGCGCATCTTTTGGTGAGTATAGTTTTCATTTCTGAGAAATTTTTAATTTTTGTCATTTTCTGATCTTCGGGATAAGATGTCTCCAAGCACTAAGCTTGACGACAAGTTGGAAGGTATAGAAAACTTTTGTGCTTGGAAATACAAAATATGACTCATTCTAGAAGAGAGTTGATCTTGCAAAGTTTATCAAGGGAGTTGTGTTGGAGCCCAAAGAAGATGGAGCAAAAGAAAAGTACAAGAAAGATATGATTAGGGCTAAAAGGATCATAGCTGATTCAATCAAGGATCACTTGACTCCTCAAGTATCCTCTAAGGATACACCTAAGGAGATGTTTGATGCCCTATCAAGAATGTATGAAGGAAGAAACATCAATCGGAAGATGAACTTGAGAGCCCAACTCAAAAGTACAAAGATGAGCAAGGGTGAACCTATCCATGATTACTTCACAAGGGTCTCTCAATTCAAAGAACAACTAGAAGCCATTGAAGACAAGATTGATGAAATTGAACTAGTAATGACCCCTCTCAATGGCCTTACTAGACCATGTGACTCCTTCATCCAGACAATCTGTGCAAGGAAGGAAAGCCTTAAGTTTGATATCCTATGGGAAGAATGTGTTCAAGAAGAAGCTAGAGTAGCTAACCGAGAAGCACTACTTATAGATTATGACCATGCTCTAGCTGCTCATACCAGAAGAAGAAAATGAAAGCATCATTTCAAGAAGGAAACTCATAAAGGTCTTCTCCCCCTAAGACGTTTCAAAGGAATAAAAAGGGAGATCACAGGAAAAAAGATTTCTCCTCTTATTAATGTTACCATTGTGATAAGATAGGACATACTTCGAGAAATTGTCCAACAAAGAAAGAAAAATTTAAGAGGAAAAATAACAAAAGACATCATGCTAACTTAGCAGAAGAAGAAGAACCTCCTAGGAAATTAGCAAAAGTAGAAGTTGAAGAATATGTTCTCTAGAATATGTATCTGTCACTAGAGGGTGACCTGTATGAATTGAGAGGTCACTCAGAAGCAGCCTTGATCCACGATTAAGATCTTCCTATGTACGACTGAAGCAACAAGGACAACAATATATGTCCAAAACAGAATATCTCATAGTGCACTTGGATTCAAAACCCCTGAAGAAATGTTCACTGACAAGAAATCAGAGGTAAGTCACCTCAAGATATTTGGTTGTCTAGTGTTTGTTCATATACCAAAAGAGAAGAGAACCAAATTAGATCCTTTTGGAAAGAAATGAATATTTGTTGGATACTGTGAGGTCTCCAAGGCCTTTAGAATCTATATACTAGGTTACCAGCATGTGGAAATTACCAGGGATGTAACCTTTGATGAAGATGCAGCTCTCAAGAAGTCGAGAAAGTGCCAACTTGAAGAAATATATGAAGAAGTTGTAGCTCCGAGAGCTGCAGAATCGATGAAGGAAGTTACACCTTCTCATGATGATGAGATTCTGGAAGAACATGATATGTTGGAGCCCCAAGAACCTCCCCACATGAATATCTCCCCCAAGAGAAAGCCAGATTGGGTCGTGATATTATTCAAGAAGCAGAAAAGTATGGTGCTCCAGAAGGTTCCAGAAGGAAGAGCAAGAAGCCAAAGCCATTTCCTAGTTATGTGGCTTTGATGTGTGATCTTGCAGACAAAGAACCTACTTGTTTTGAAGCAACTATTCAAAATAAAGAATGGGTAGAAGCTATGACGGAAGAATACCAATCCATAATGAAGAATGATGTATGGGAAATAGTTTCCAAGCCATATGGCAAAAGTGTGGTATCTTCCAAGTGGATCTACAAGATAAAACATGAAACCGATGGAAATATTGAGAAGTACAAAGCCAGATTTGTGGCACGTGGATTCTCTAAAAAAGAAGGAATCAATTTTGAAGAGACATTTGCTCCTGTAGCAAGGTACACTTCCATCAGAACCATCATGGCAGTAGCAGCCAAGACAGAATGGAAGTGACATTAGATGGATGTGAAAACAACCTTCTTAAATGGTGTTATTGAAGAAGAAGCGTACATAGAACAACCATAAGGTTTTGAAGTCGAAGACAAAAGAAGACATGTCTGTAAATTAAAGAAGGCTCTATACGGACTAAAAGAAGCTCCAAGAGCTTGGTATTGAAGAATTGATAGTTTTTTGACGAGCTTGGGCTTTACCAAAAGCAAGGCTGATCCTAACATTTACTTCAAGGTTATGGATAATGAACTTGTCATATTGTTGCTGTATGTGGATGACTTATTCCTGATAGGATACTCGACCAGATATATGCTTTGTTGTGAACACTTTGAGTCAGTATCTAGTTGAACCTAGACATGTTCACTTGGTAGTTGCAAAGCATGTGATGAGGTAGCTAAAAGGTACGATAGACTATGGTCTCAGTTATACTAGAGATCGTGACTTCAGACTGTATGGTTATACAGATTCAGATTGGGCATGAAGTGTCTCAGATAGAAAGCGCACTTTAGGAGGATGTTTCAGCCTGGGGTTAGCCATGATCTCATGGCTAAGCAGGAAGTAGTCTAGTGTTGCTCTCAGCACTGCAGAAGCGGAATTTGTTGCAGCTTGTTCCACCAATTGTGAAGCCATATGGATTCATAAGTTGTTATCAGATCTATTCGATCTAGAGATGGATGCTATCGTGATTCTATGTGATAACCAAAGTTGCATGAAGATGATAGAGAACCTCGTGTTCCATGATAAGATGAAGCACATAGAAATCAGATACTTCTACATTCGTGACATGGTGCAAAAGGGAGCTATAACGCTCCAATATGTGAGCACAGATGAGTAGGTTGCATTTATGTTGACTAAGCCTTTGTCTTGTGTGAAGTTTGAACACTTTCGAGACAAGCTTGGTGTTGTCCGTAAGGACTTCCCTCGAAAGGGGGAATAATATTGATAACATGGAATTCTGATTACAACAGGTAGCTCAGTTGGGATTGATCATCCTTAGACTTGATCCTGTAATTAAGAAATGAAGGATCGTCTTAAATGTTGATCTTGTTGGATTGGATCCCATAATTTCGAAAGGAAGGTTGAAGATAATGATGTTGGGATTGATCATCCTTAGACTTGATCCTGTAATTTCGAAAGGAAGGATCGTCTTAAATGTTGATCTTGTTGGACTGGATTTCGTAATTTTGAAAGGAAGGATCGTCCAAGATGATGATGTTGGGATTGATCATCCTTAGACTTGATCCCGTAATTCCAAAAGGAAGGATCGTTTTAAATGTTGATCTTGTTGGACTAGATCCCGTAATTACGAAAGGAAGGATCGTCCAAGACGATGATGTTGGGATTGATCATCCTTAGACTTGATCCGTAATTTCGAAAGGAAGGATCGTCTTAAATGTTGATCTTGTTGGACTAGATCTTGTAATTCCTAAATGAAGGATCGTCTAAGATGTTGAAGTTAGGACTAACCATTCTTAAACTTGATCCCGTAATTCCGAAAGGAATGATCATCTTAAATGCTGATCTTGTTGGACTGGATCCTGTAATTCCGAAAGGAAGGATCGTCGAAGATGTTGAAGTTAGGACTAAACATCCTTAGACTTGATCCTGTAATTCCTAAAGGACGAACGTTTTAAATGTTGATGTCGAAGGACTAATCATCCTTAGACTTGATCCCATAATTCCGAAAGGAAGGATCATCTTAAATATTGATGAGTAATGGACTTAATCTCGTAATTCCAAAAGGAAGGATCGTCCAAAATGTTAGTAGTGGACTTGATCCCGTAATTCCGAAAGGAATGATCGTCCATAATGTTAGTAGAGGACTTGATCTTGAAAAATTTCAAGAACTCCAACCCGGTTTCAGTTTCAGTGCTACATATGGCTTAATGCCCAAACCCCATCATGCATGTACATTAAAAAATTAAAATTTTTAATTGAAAACATGAAACACATGAGATTTCTTTTCTTCTTTTTGAACTCTGAAAATTATAGTAGCCCTAATCTCATACTAAGAAATTTTAAATTAGCCAAACACATGAAAATAAGCACTCAGAATTTTTGGTCAAATTGACGCAGGGAAAAAGCTCCGAAGGGAAAACCTGTATGAGAGAATTTTTATTTCTTCAAAAAACAAATTTAGTCACAATAGTACTTATCTCCTCGAAATTTGTGTCAACATCACACTGACAAATTGCGGTACGACTGCCTTGATTTTTGTGCTGTACGACCTCACACCTGTGGCTGTATGGCTTGTTGTATGACCTCGATTTCTATGCTGTACGGACAACATTAAATGTTGTACCTTCACCTCGAAAATCATGCCTACTGCCTTGAAATCTGTGTTGTTGTATGGACAGGTACATTACGACCCTCCTCGATATCCGTGTCTGCTGTACGGATTTCTTGCCTTGTGAAATGTGCCAAAATTTTGCTTCCTATCTTTGGAATGAATGCAAAATTTTTCTTTCTCAATTTTCAGGAATGAAATCTCTCTAAACCCTTGTTTTTTCTTTTGCTCTCTCCTCTCTCAAAAATTCTCTTTTGTGAAAGTGAACAATAAAATCCTCTTTGCCTTTCCCAAGCTCTTTTTGTTTGAGTAACTTCCAAATTGAGATCAATGGCTTAGATTAAAAGCGAACTAAATGAGATCTAAGGCCTCGGGCCCATCTTATTTCTTCGTTAAAAATCACTTTTAATTAATTAAATGAGAGATTAATGCACACCAACATTTAATACTCATAAAGTCACTTTTAAAATATAAACTCAAACTCACATTAAAAATGTCACTTTATAATAAAATCATTATCACCTTTTTAATTAGGCTAGGAACCACTTACTAAAGTGTCCTTTTCCACCCCAAGGCATGAGTGAACAAACACTTCCTAGGTAAAAAATCAACAGATCTCGTAATTCCGAAAGGAAGGATCGTCCAGAATGTTAGTAGAGAACTTGATCCTATAATTCGGAAAGGAATGATCGCCCAAAATGTTAGTAGAGGACTTGATCCTGTGATTCCGAAAGGAAGGATTGTCCCGTAATTCCGAAAGGAAGGATCGTCCAGGATGACAATAGTGGACTTGATCCTGTGATTCCGAAAGGAAGGATCGTCGTGTGTATGTATGTGTTAGTTGTCAGTAATATCGGTAGATCCGCAAAGACTTGATCCCAAAAGGAAGGGTTGTCTGAGTACCACAGATGTGTTGTCCATGATCTTGTAATTTTGAAAGGAAGGATCACGTTGGTTGTTGTTATACCTGCCATAGATGATGTTACTCTAGCCTTGAGCTGTTGATGATGATATCACATGTTGTTGATGTTATTCCGGCTTTATGCTAATGAGCCAACCTCGTGCTGTCGTTGTTGTTGTTATTGCAATGCATTATTAATTGATGTTTTCCGCTAGTTTAAAAAAATGGATCATGAGATTTTGCCAAAATGAGTTCTGTAATGTTCTCACGATACATAATAGAATGATTGATTGTTTTCTTTTTCAGGGGTTTCTAAGTTTGAAAATGAAGAAATGGATCTGGAATCTTATCACACAGGGCATTGCCATCATCCCATGTTTGCTAGTTTCAGTAATCTACAGCTCTTTTGGTGCTAGGAAATCTATTATTATTGCCTCAGTATGCCTTATCTTGTCTTTTGATTTGGATCTATGCACACTTTATGTCAGCATTCTGACTATTGATAATGAAATTTTGAGGTTTTGGATATCAGTGGTGATACCCATCTTGGAGGTTAGTCATTCTGAACTCCTTGTTTGGCAACTTTGCGTTATAAATTTGAATAATTGCATGGTGGTTACCATTGATGTGTATTGTAGGCTTTTAAGCTTTGAACTTACCGTGTTGTACATAAATATGAAGGTAAGAGATTTGATCAAAGGATTATGGCATATTTCATCTAATTGATCAAGAGGAAGCATGAAAAGGATATTAGCAAGGACAAGATAGCATTGGGCAAACTGAGAAGGGAATGTGAGCATGCTAAAAGAGCCTCGAGTAACCAACACCAGGTCTGAGCAGATATTGAATCTCTTTTTGATGGTGTAAAATTTTCTAAGCCTATGGCAAGAGCTCTGTTTGAAGAGTTGAACAATGATCTTTTTAGGAAGATCATGGTTCTTGTTTAGAAGGTTATGGATGATGCTAGTCTAGAGAAGAATCAGAGTGATGAGATTGTTCTTGTTGATTGTAGCACCCATATTCCTAAATTTCAACAACTGTTCAAAGGATTTCTTTGATGGCAGAGGCAAACAAAGGTGTAAACCCTGATGAAGTTACTTCATTTGGTGCAGTTGTTCAAGGTAGCATTCTTAGTGGAGAAGGTGGTGAAGAAACAAAAGGTAAAGTAACTCAATAGATTCTGCATTTAGATTTTTGAGCTCTAAAAAGAAATTTCTGTTTTTTGTTCGCAATTGTAAAACCTTGTTGCCTTATTTCTTTGCCCAAATTCTTTTATTAGATGGGGTTCCCATAACCCTGTTTATTGAGACTATTGATGGAATGATTACAAAACTGATTCCAAGGAAGACTGTTATTGCTGCAAAGAAGTCTCAAGTTTTTCCAATCTAAAAGGAGCAACAATCCACTATGTCAATCCAGCTTGGTTTAATTTCCCATCTTGTCCTGCTACAAACTATCTGATGTGCTTTTCTTTTTCTTTTTTTGAATATAGCACAAGCTTACGGAAAATGATTGATTGGGCCATTTTCTTATGCAGGTCATTTAAGGTGAACGAATTCTAAGTAAAGATTGTAGAGAGCTTGGGAGATTTGAGCTATCTGCTATTCTTCCAGCTCCAAGTGTTGATTCTATTCCTTTGTGCATATGCATGTTTCTGATATATGCATATTAATTCTATACTTTGGTTAGTGGAGTCCAGTAGATTGGGGAGTTTAACCTGAAAAATTTCTGTAGTGGAGTTCCACAAATTGAAGTAAATTTTGAAGTGGATGCCAATAGTATCTTGAATGTTAAAACAGAAGAGGAGAAGGGCACTCGACAATCAAAGAAGATCACCATAACAGATGACAAAGGAAGATCGAGCCATTAGAAGAAATTGAAAGAATGGTGAGAGAGGCTAAAGAGTTTGCAGAGGACAAAAGATCAACAAACTTATTGATGCCCATAATGGTTTGGAAACATGTGTATAACATCAACACACAATTAACAAAAATTACAAGCTTGCTGACAAAATTGACTCAGATGACAAAGAGACGATGGATGCAGCATTGAAGGATAAGAACACATGAACTTGGAAGGAGGATTAGGAGGACAAGTTTAAAGAGTAGAATCTGTTTGCAATCCTATTGTGACTTGTTGATTTTTCATGTGCATCATTGAGAGCCATTCTCTTTGAGCAGAATCTGTTTGCAATCCTATTGTGACTTGTTGATTTTTCATGTGCATCATTGAGAGCCATTCTCTTGGAGAATGGAGACATCTGGTCAGGGACCAGGATGTGGAACCAGTCTAGCACCGGGGGACTCAACCTTGAGTTGAGTGACCATTTTGTTGAATGGAGACATCTGGTCAGGAACCAGGATGTGGAACCAGCCTAGCACTGGGGGACTCAACCTTGAGTTGAGTGACCATTCTGTTGAATGGAGACATCTGGTCAGGGACCAGGATGTGGAACCAGTCTAGCACTGGGGGACTTAACCTAGAGCTGAGTGATCATTCTGTTGGATGGAGACATTTGGTCAGGGACCAGGATGTGGAACCAACTTAGTACTGGGGGAATCGGCCTAGAGCTGAGTGGCCATTCTTTGAATGGAGGCACCTGGTCAGTTACCAAGAATTTTACCTAGTACAGGACTAGGGACTCAGCCCAGGGCTAGGGGCCATTCTCCGAGAGAATGGAGGTGCTTGGTTTGTTACCAAGTATTTGACCTTGGGTCAAATTATGCAGCCTATGGCTGAGGCACCTGGTCTGTTACCAGGATAACATTATAAGCCCTAGACCGGGTCTGGGCATGTGTGACACTCTGACCCTGGATTAGTGGGCTTTGTGATCTTCTCCAAGGCTTAGTTACCCTTGGTTAAGACACCTTAGTATCCGATCTTGGTGTCACACAGAGTGTGAGATAAAAGCATTAGTAAATTCTCTCTATTTATGATGATGTACCTTGAGTGGGTTTGAAGTACCATATGACCGCTTGTTTTGGACCACAGGAAGGCTAAAGGTAAAAGTCAAAAATACATAAAGACTTTCGGACCACAGGAAGGGTAAAGGTAAAAGTCAAAAATACATAAGGACCCTTGGACCACCAAGGAGTCAAAGTGAAAATACATAAAATGTCTTTAGTAGCTTAAAAGTACAATTCAAAAGGTAAAAGAATAAAATTCATATTATTTTATTCTTTTGAGTATTGGTCCACTTCCAAGTGACTTAAAGGCTATAAAAAAAGATCAAATTAAATTCATTTTACACACACACTTGATCATGATTTTGGAAGCTACTCCTAGAAGTTTCGCTGGTTTTGAAAAGAGAGAAGGTTCTTGGTTTATGCCCTAGCATGGAGGCTATCTAGCTAGGGCATCTACACCTACCACAGTCACACCCTAGCTGCTAGGGCATCTACATCTCTAGTCTACTAGGGTTTATCTCTTAAAGTCTTGACCTTCCAGATTTGGGTTAGGGTATCTACCAAACCCTCACGGTACCAACATTTTCATCATGGGCAGGCAACAGGCTTCACGGGCAGCCTGCTAACCTTCACGGCTTGTCTTTTTCAGGCTTGGGCAGGCTGCAAAGGAACGTCGGTTAGCTCTTCTCCCCTCTCGGCAGCTACAACAGCATCTCGAGCAGCCTCCTTCTGGTTGCTAACAGTTACGGGCTGCCTCCCTTCTCCACCGACAACTTTCTCCTTCAGCTAAGACAGTCCTAACGGGCTACCATCACCTGCCAATAGCTCATGGGCAACTACATCTGGGTCACGGGCAGCTACATCTGGGTCACGGGCAGATAGTCTAATCTCTAGTAGTCTGATATCTTCTCCAAGCAGCACAAAGTACAACCTCGGGCAGCCTGCTATACATTCGGGCAGGTTGTTACATAGCTCGGGCAACTTGTTAGGCTTTCGAGTAGAGCTCTGGCAGACTCTTAACAGTTTGGGAAGCCTGTGTGAATTCTAGGTAGCCCTAATACGGGCTTGGGCAGCAAGGAAAGGTTCAGCAGATAGTTCAAAGTGCACCCGTGAACTCTTGGGCAACAGACAGAGGTGTTGGGTAGGCACAGTGCAACCTGCTACATTTCTGGGCAGGCTTAGATTCATTCTGGGCAGATACGGGCATACAACTGTACTCACGGGTAGCAGAAAAACACCTTTGGGTAGGCTGTATTAGGTCTGGGCAGCAAATCTAGGCAGTCTGGGCAACTACACGAATTTGGGAAGCTAGGGCAACTGAAAGAAAGTCTAGGCATGAAGGCCTATTTCAGTACAAAAGGAGATCTGGGTAGAAGAAGAAAACTTGGTTTGCTAGGGTTTATAAACCCGGTCTAAGTTTGCTAGGGTTTCTAAACCTTGTCCAAGCTTACTAGGGTTTGGAAGAATTTGTGACATCTTTGATCAAACACATTAGGGTTTGATAAATTTTTGAAGAAGCTTCATATGAACTCATTCATCTCATTTAAAGAGATGAATTACTAATGCTTTTGGGGTTTTTGTCCTTTAAAGGTTTCCCCAGTGAAAAACTCGTGTTCAGTGTGTCTGATGTTTTTGATGCATTGATTTATCTACCGCACTTGTTATTGTTATCTATGCTACAGTCTGCAAAATTTTAAGAATTCATGCTAATGCTAAAATTCAACATGACCAATGTTTAACAATAATCAGGAGAGGGGACAACGAGGATGGTGATTCCGATGAGAAATTTTATGGGTTTATGTACTTGAATTTTGGTGATGACCAATATAAAAATTGTACACTGTAGGATGAAATTGTGGTTGCAGAAAGCAAGTATTATAAGATCAGATTGTGGTTGTAGAAAGCAAATATTGTTCGTTTAGTTTATTTTATGTGGTAGGAGCAATGTAATAGTTCAATATTCAGAGCAGGAAGTCATTCTTATAGGATGGGCAATCTGGGATTGAGACAGTGCCTACTGTTACCAACTTATTTGTACCATAGTTGGATTAGTTGAGGAGCCGCCATTTGACAAACATGATGAATGTTTGTGTTCCAGTGTATCAGATGATCCGCCATTTGTGCCTAGCCAGTTTTTGTTTTCAGTAATTATGACCATGGCCCCGCGGGGTTTGTAATAAAATGTGTTAGTAGGGTGTTTTGAGTGGTTCGGTCTCCTAAGACGTAGAATTTCAACTAAGGTATTCCAAGGAGTTTTTTTCGCTTGTCAATTATGCTTTGCTTATAGTCGAGTATAATCAACGAGGTTTTCTCCCGCTTTCTCCAAAGCTGGAATGCTTGATTTTGAATTCTGGGCCTTGGGGGGTTATTAGAGCCCAACTGAGTACGTATAAACCTACTAGACATTATTAGAATAGAGTCTAGATTATGGTCATGTCCTAAGTCACTAGGACCCTCAGAAAAATTCCGAAAATATTTTACCAGACACGTTGGATATTGGGTTTTTAATTTTTTAATTTTTCCTAAGTTTTTAATTAAATTTTTCTATAGTTTAAATGGAAAAATTTCAATTTGCAATATTTCAGTCATCCGGGACCCGAATTCAGTGATTGAAGGCTCTAACCTTAAGCCAAAAATCATTCATGATCAGTCGACCAGCTATCCCCAAGTTTCAGATGTTCATTCAGCCTCATAATTAATAATTTCTCAAAAAAGTCATTTACGGAGAAATTATTAATTAAAATATTAAAAATGAATATTTTGGATAAAATAAAAAAATCTCCAAAATAAACCAAATTGAATAAAATAAAATGCTAAATGACATGGCACGGAGCATTTATGATGATTCCAATTAATATCGGTCAGTTTCAGATCAAGTATCGGATGTAGCAGTTGAACTATCAGTCAGAAATTTGCCCTCTTTGGTCAAATTCGTTTTTGGGTGAAGTGTGGGTTATCTATTGGTTAGGTGATCATTATGAGGGAGGATGAGCCACCTCACCCTCCCTCATTACTCTAGCACTCAGTTATAACTCAGTTGCAGCTCAGTTCAACTCCAAATCATCATGCCGAGCTCATTCAATTACTCCGGTGTTACTCTTAGTCTGGATTTAGGGATTTGAGCCCTATTTTCTTTCTTTTTTGTATAAGTAGAGGCTCTTTTGAACTCTACAACATGGAGCTTTGTAGCAGAGTTACTCTGAGAAAATTGTATCAAGCATTTGCTTTGAATTGTTAATAAATATTCGACTTTGGAGGTCTATGAGTTCTTGCATGTGGTAGCTTTCGAATGGTTGAGGTGATATTGTCTCTAACCCTTATTTCTTTGATACTTACGTGAGATCAAATAATATTTGCTAGCTCAAGAAGGCCATTGTTGGCACAGTAGAATAGCAATTTTTTGTTTATGCGAAGTAGATTAGTATCTTTATGGACATGAGTAATCAGTATATACACAATACTGATCTTGATTAAATTTTCTTAGCATACTAGCATGTTATTTTGATCTCACTTTTGTATTGAGTTGTGGTGTGTTATCAGGCTTTACAGGTTGAAGAAGGGTGTGAGCTCAGCTGCTTCTATCCCAGGCTTCAAGCAACCAATTTTTGTTTAACACTTTGTGATTGCAGGACCTACAGGGATCGTCTTCTTTTAATGCAAAAAGAAAGCTGGGAGTCTCTCTCTCTATCTTGTGTTCCATCTGCAAGAAGTCTTTTCTTTAGTTACCGGTTACTTTAGGAAGCCTTAGTCTCATTTTTTCCATCGTTTGGCTTCCCTTCTATTGCCTTGTTTGGCTTGCTTTTCCTGTTTCCTCTTCGCTTCCCTCTTTCTCTCTTTCTTCACTTAAGTTTGCAGCCATCTTTCATTCTTTTTGCAGCCTTTTTAACCCTTTTGGACAGCCCTCTTTTGCCTTTCCTCTCTCCCATTTCATAGCCTTTTCTCCTCTCCCTTTCCTTCATTTTCACCGTAGAAGTTTCCCCTTTTTTAAGAGTTAGTTTGTAGTTTTATTTCTTTTAATTTTTTGATTAACACATAACGTTTCAAGTGTTTAAAGCTCTTACTTTCAGGAAAAATCGAGAAAAGCCCAAAGGCTAAAGGCAAGCAAGGAAGCAAGCAAAGAGCAAAAAGACAAAATATTTCCCTTTTCTTTCCCTCCCTTTCTCACCTTGTTCTTTCAGGAAAAGGCAAAAGCAAAGTCAAAGAAAGTGTTGTAAAAAAGATAATAAAAAGCAAGTGGGATAAAGGCTCCCACACCCCTCTTCCCTCATTTGGGGGAAGCTTGTATTGTTTCTTTATTTTCATGTTTTGCTCAATAATTTGTTAGAGTAGAATAGGAAAGAGTAGTTTCATATTTAGAAGTTTGCTTTCATAAAAGTTAGAAAAAGGAAAATTTCTTGTTTCTTTTACGTAGTTTTAGCTTAGATCTTGTTTTCATTCGATATAATATTGCGAAAGTTAAAAAGAATCAAAATCTCTTGAATCACACCGTAAGGTGGATCAAGAGTGCTCTCTATTGGAGAGTTTAATTAATTTTTCTTTTATTTTCATGTACTTTGCTTTTTTGTAAGTTATTAATTAATTTCTAAGTCTCTTGAACTTGCCGAAATCCAAGTCAAGAGCACTCTCTGTCGGAGAGCATATTAATTTTTGCATCATCCTTGTACTTAGGCATATAGATAGATAAGACTCTTGGACTTTTGTCATAAGACAAAGTCAAGAGCGCTCTCTGTCGGAGGGTTTTAATTAATTCTTTTAATAAACTCTTCAACTCACATTCCCCTCTAATTAATTTACTTCGTTGATATCCCTCACCTAGTATGCTCTGCCGACTGTCATAGTTGGGCTCGTACTCAGAACGGTGAATGGACTTGCTAAGATCGCAAATAAAAACACAAATAAAATTTTACCCCATAACCAACGCACCAGCGTTGTAGAAAGCATTCAAGTCTATTCTCAGTAAGGGCGCCGGAACTCCCCGTTGTCTTAGGGTCACGACTAGCTGGTCAATCCTCCAGGACACCAGCCCGAGATACTGGACGGGCTGACATGTCTAGAACAGAATGACTTTGAACACTTTCCCGGTTGGTCTCTGATACCTTTTTTGTTTCAAAGCCATAATAAACAAGACCATTAAAATATTTAAAACGTACCAAGAGCACTCGCATAACATACCCACTAGCTTTATTTCAAGACTTGTATCTTTGTTATTTTTCAAGCATTGCAGAGCTTCGACTCCATAAGGCACTGGTCTATCACTTCATGCATTATTAATCTGGACCATTTGTCCTTGGTTTATAAAATCTTTATCTGTGAATGCAATTTTATTTTACAAGTTCTTGATATATTGTTCATCTCTTAATCTAGTGTAGCAACGTGGATTGCCTTTGTCTTGTGTTCAAATTTTTATAATTTGTAATCATCTTTCATTTAAAAACTCCTAAACAACACCCATCCGCATCATTTTCACAAAATTAACTTAAACACTTTGAGCCTTAGAAACTCTTTGTTAGGGACTACCCCCCTTGGCTTTGTTAGGAGTTAGCTTAAACGAAGGAGCTAGGAGTAGGTGACAGTACCTGGCTCTGTGCTTGCCCCCAAGGTCACACCTCTCCCACTTTCTCAAGTGAGGAGACATCTTTCGGAAGATTTTTGCTGCTGGTGTGCAATCAGCAGACAACACCTACCTTTTAGCACCTATCGGTGCCTTGCTTTACTTGGATAAAAGGATTTCTCTAGAGCCCTTTAATGTGTGAATTTTCTAGAGCTCTTTTATATGTGAATACCCAATTTTGGTATAATTATACTTTTGCGATCTAATAGTATTCACATACCCTTGGCTCCTTTGGGGAAAATTGCTAGTATTATCAAGTTAGGACCAAGCTTGTCCCTCTCAATCTTGACAAAGTCTTAACTGTCTTGGGACTTGGCAAAACTCTGTGACTCGGGAAAGACTATAGAAAGACTCCGGAAATACAAAAAAAAACTCAAAATATAGTCCAGGCAAGTATGGGTCAGTTTAGTGAGCCTAGCCGAGTCTTGGCATAGTCTTGGCGAGTCCATGGCCGATTATGAGCCGAGTGCTTGGTCCAGGCAAGACTCAACAAGACTTGCAAGTCTTGGCCAAGTCAAACTACTTTGGTTAGGATGATGAATATGTTGATATAAGAATTAGTATAAGTGAATGTTTTAGCAATCATATTAGGGAATTTATAGATATTCTTGTGACATCCATAATAAACCTGGAAAAAATGGCACAACCATGCTAGATATGGCAGGTTTGTGCTAATTTTTCTGGAGTGTGGTGGTTTACACCATATGCATGTGTAGTAAATGTTATTATTTTTTAAATTTTTTCAGTTTTGGTTATGATGTTAAATTTTTTTAGTTTTGGTTATTAATCCATGTAGAAATGGGTTAAGTGGATTGCACTGTACACTGTGGATTTTTTAATGATGCTTACCACCACAAAATGTTAATCCATTTAGGATTGATCTCGGTGGATTGCACCATACACCTTGGAGCGCCACTTACGTGCTTAACACCATAAACAAAGTCATTCACAAATTCTATTTTTGCACCAAAATCTTAGCACCATTAGCATGTTTCCACATATGCACCACTTTTGCACCACTATTTGAGAATGAAGGATTCCCCAAATCCTTCACAAATAGTGGTGTTGATGTGGGGCTAAAATGCCATTTTTCTTGTAGTAGCTAAGGTCTTTGAGGGGCAAACAACAGTTTTATCCTTCTTCTTCTCTTCATAGGCAGAAACGAAATAAGTGAGCGATGAACAGCTGAAGGAAGAGGTGGAATGATGCAGTGAGTGCTTGAAAGAAATACTAAACTCTTTCAATTTAGTTCTCTGCTCCACCTGTCAACTCATCACCAGTCAATCCTGCGCAGTATCGGGCATTCAACTAACTAACTAGAAACCTATTGGTTGGCTTTTCCTTTTGGTGCTATAGTCCAGAGGGTGGGAATATAGCCTTTCCCCCATGGTATAGCATTTTTCCTATAGACCAGCTGAACGAAACAATTGGCCTCAGCTTAACGAAAGAAAATAAACCAAAAGCTGGACCTCTTCACTGTCTAAGAGGTTTTCTCTCTTTACTGCCAGCGTGGGTGAGGATCCTTCCCCTCAAAGCTTGAGCTCTTTAAGCAATAAAAAGGTTGACCATTGCACAAGTAAGTTGCATTCTTATCTAAGTAAGTGGGCTTTCCTTTACTACTTATCTGGAGGGTTTAGATCTATTCTTTCTCGACAAACCCCAGAAATAAAATATCATTAGTGGATAGTCCTTAGTTTCCAATCATTCCGCATCTTTTGCACATAGATATTTGGTATGTTGCTCTGTTGTGATTGGGCATAGTAATTCAGAGAGATAAGTAAGGGGAAATACCCCATAGGGAGACTAAATGCCTGAAGGGGATCTCATGGCCCTTCCTTTCCCACTTCAATTAATCCATCCTTCCTATCCCAATTAATCCATCCTTCCTATCCCACTTCCTTTCCACTTCAATTAATCCATCCTTCCTTTCCCACTTCAACAGATGACTGGTTCTATGGCACCTGCTTCCTTCGTTGCCAACTATATCCGGGGCTCCAATACATACATTTATCAGGCATTGAACTAGAGGAAATGGGAACAAGCAGCCAATCCCGATTAATATCTCCATTTTGCCCTTCCTCCCTATCAGTCAGTGATTCAAAGTGGGTGTATTGAAATACGTTATAGTGACTAAAGAGGACCCTGAATTGTTAAATTGTCCAAGACCTTGTCCCATACAGAAAATGAGTATGAAAGCGTGTTCAAGGAGTTTAAGGATGTTTTTTCCTTGACAGGATGTGTATTAATGTTGTACCTTGCTCACTCATTATCTACCATAACGTCCAAAGGAATGTAGAAAACGATTTTGAGGAACCCAAATCAAGGAAAACCTCCAAACATGCATAAGTGATGTGTTTACCAAATGGGATCAGGTCCTGGTTGGCCAAGACATAGTCATCAACAGTTGCTCCGCGCTGTGAGGAAAACATGTCAATCTGTTGGAAGACGAGAAACAAGGTAGGCCATTCAAAATCACCAGCTCATGGGACTCACCTAGCTGCAAAAGGTGTCTTATTCCCCTTTTCTGATTGCGTCAACTTAACTCGTTTCACCATAATAGGCAAGATGGTGCATTGGTTAAGCTTAAGCAATGATTCACAACATCATATAAATATTAATGAAAAAAGGATTTCCCCAAGGACGAGGAAGATTTATTTCAAGATTGTGTTGTTGTTTTTCCTATTGCTGATTTGTTGGAGGGTTTTCACGTGAAAATCACCCTTGGGTGAGGGAGAGGAAAGTCCTAATAAGGCCAGGTGTTATACTTTACCTGGCGAGATTGAAAGATAAATGATTCTCGGGAAACTGGACATTTATCTATGTAATCTTCAAACTTACGTAGGGTGCAAGCATTATGAACTTTGTGACATATTGGATTCTTCTTTCATAACCACACGACGCCCTGCAATTGAGTTAGCTATTGAGAGCTTCACTATTTGTAGATCCAATTTTGATTCACGAGATGAAAGCCGGATTGAACATAATGTGCTAATCTCACGTGGAAAACAAGGGTTAGTTCGGAATAGAAACGATTCCAGTTTCAGATCCTATCCCATCGGTGGTTCAGAATCCAGATCAAGGAGTACTTTCATGATGTGATTTTATATTTCCTCTCCACACTGGGCATATCCTGAGTTGAAAATATAGATATACACTGATAATATTTAACAGAATATAAATAATCTTTAATACTATTGCCAGAAAGGAATAGAGAATTCAATATATACCTATACATGAATAGACAGAGGAATTGGCTCGTTGCAAAGCAAAAGGATGATTAAGTTTATGAGTGATTACCCTAACAGAGCGTTGTCAAAAATCTCACAGGACGCAGGAAATGAGAGATTTGGCCTTGTTTTCCAGCTGCAAATGAAATAAAAAATCACATAAACTACTTTCATAGAATCTGCGCATTCATATTCAATGTGCACATTCATGTTAGAATATTTTACACTAACCTGTCCAAGATATACGCAAATAGCTCTGTTATCAGTGTCGTTACCGTGTGCCCTGTTGCCATGATTGCCATGATTGCTGTGTAATAAGAAATCAAACTAGAACTCAGAAAAATTCTTAATGCACTGAATACCATAGTAGAACCACATATATAAGTATATAGATGGATTTTTATTAAATTATTAAACTGTCCATAGATACCAAGCAAGCATTAAAGAAAAAGTGAAACAAATTACGCTGTCCATATATACCGAGCAAGCCTTGAAGTTACTATGCACTCCTTCCATCGGTTAATGAAAACGATTTTATAGTTTTACATTGCCATTCACATACTCGTGCTCGTGTATAGACAAAAGAATAATAAAAATGAATTGAGATTGTCAGTGAAACTACATGAATTGGTATTGAGGCGATTTGGACTTTTCTGATTGAAATTCCATGCACTAACGTTTAGACTACTCTAAACTAAACTACCCGTTTAGACTAGTATAAACTAAACTAAAGTCTAGAGCGATGGGCTAAAACGGCGCTTCCAGGTGGCCACACGGGTTACCTTTCAAAACACTGAGTGCCGACAGTGCAACGAGGTGGAATATATGTCATCAGATGTTTGTTTTTAACTATTTTATACATGGAGTCGATGGAGTAACTACAAGTTGTTGCTATGGAAGTTGTGTGTTCGATAGTTTCAGGGGTAATCAAAACGATAAAAATAATAATCATTTGAATGCTTTACGAAAAAAGTAAATTGAATTTTGTGATCGAGTGATACTTTGAGAATCAGAAGTCACTGTGATTTCATAATATGAATTAAATTGGTACTGCACAATTTTGTAATATGGAATTAAATTAGTACATGCACTGAAACATACTTCCGGATGATGCATGTACAATCCTTTTTTTCCTTAATTTAAATACATTCTTCAGGCTACAAAATTGAACAGTGCTACGAAGATTCTGTGATAAATTCTGGAAAGGCAACAAAAATAAAGCTCTGCTTATCACTCGTACAAGAAATCTGTGGATGATCCCGATCTTCTTCAGGTTACATTCTGAGAAAAATTCTGGAATGACAACAAAATTAAAGCTCTGCTTATCGCTCCTACAGGAAGTCTGTAAATCGATCACCAGATCTGTGAATAAAACAATTCAGAAAATCCTGTAGATGACAGACTTGACTTAAAAAACTTCAACAAGGAGCTTCTAAAGATCGTAAACAGAAAAGGATGAAGTTGGTAGTTCCGTTTGACTAGTTCAATCACCAGATTGCATAAACCTGTAAGACCTGCGATTGAGATGCCAGTTCATTGAAATCCCAGCAGAGCATTACATGCAAGTGACCCTATTGTGTGGGTGTAATAAATCCTTTTTTTAACTATTCACGTGACAGCACTTTATTAGTTCCTACCGCAGCAGTGGCCTATTATAATAGGTTTGCGGTCTTTTGATTTTTTTTAACATAACTGTCAGAACTTCGAACCAATCAAATGAAAATATTTCTTTCTCATTTTTGAGATGTCCTAACTTTTATCGATCTTGTAATAATTTATGATGCCCAATCAAAATTTTAGTCTTTTTATTTGGCCTCGTATCTAGGTCAAATAAATTAATGTTGAGATGCATTTTTATGAAATCCTCATTGTCTTAGGGGTTGCAAATGGCAAATTTCATCTTATCTTGATATTTGGCATGCTAATTAATGCTATTGTTTAGCATGCCATAACATTACTTATCTCTGGTACAACACTAGTCTATCCATGGTTCTAAGCCCACCGTCTTATTGCACATGTAATCACATCCGCCTGTGTTTGGTGCACGGTATGGTTTTGGGGTCTCTCCTCCACGGTATGGCTTTGGGGTCTCTCCTCCTTGAGGTTTGTTACACGGTATGGCTTTAGGGTCTCTCCTCCTTGAGGTCTTTTACAGGAGCGATGCAAATCTTGATCTTGATATACTGATATGCATACGTGCGATGCGATGCAGGTCCATAGCTGAGATAGAGGCCCATAACTGGGGTCACCAACACTGCCTTGTCCTGCATCCCCACTGAGATGCATGCGATGCGATGAAGGTCCATAGCTGAGATGGAGGCCCATAACTGGGGTCACCAACACTGCCTTGTCCAGCATCCACACGCATCTCCACGAGCAGTAAATAATGGAATATTGCCCATATCTGGCATAGATATTCGCGAAGCCTGTGAAATCCTATTCAACTAGGGTGTTAGCTCCAACTTGGGCCGTAGCGCTTGCGGACAGAGGAACACTGAGGCTTCTCTCTAGTCATTCAATAATTAGAAGGGGCTTAGCTCATTTCATATCGTCCAAGGTAATATTCAATTTCATTCTTTGCCAAGATGCAAGTCCATAGGTGTGGTCTCCAACACTTACTCGTCCAGCATCCCCACCAACAGTGAACATATTTTATTCCGTGTCATGGAATATGGGTAATATTTTGGCCAGGATACTAGCGGTTGGAGAGATTGGAGCACCGATGCATCTTCCTGGTCAACCGTACAAACAAATTTTTAGTTTCAATTCTACTCTAGGCTGTAAATCCATTCATATCTACCATTGTGTATGCCAAATGCAGCCATGCTCCCAAGCTCACTTAAATGGCAAGCTCGCCCGTGAAATGCCATTACAACCCAGGTAGCCCAGAATCAGAACTGCTAGATCAAATCAGATACAAATACTTTGACATTTCAACAAACAGGAGAAAAGTTGTATAATGCAATGGATTTTGGGAAAAAAGACTAAACAATCAAGGCCAGAGAGACAGCCCTGCACTTTATACCATAGTTACCAAATTTGGTCAAATGAATTTGAAAATTCGCCATTCGTTCGATCCGCCCGAATCACTGGTTCAAATTCGATTCGTTTTTTAATGTTTTACTGAGTGGTTCAAATTCGATGCTTTTGCATTGTTTCCAGCAGATACTTCAAATTCAATGCTTCTGCTTTGTTTGTTTCCAGCAGACAGACGAGAAATCAGAATTTATTGAATCCCTCTTACAATTCTTGTGGTGATATCTTTCATAACGAATTTGGTTCAACAGTATACAGTATAATTTTCAGTGACAGGTGAGAGCTCACCGTTTCTTGTTTGAATGGAAAAAGATATGGGAAATTTGTAGTGTTATTTACACCTTCTCCGGCTGTGCATAGAATCTGGCTATTAAAAATACAGAGGTTTAGATTTTGGGTACACTATCCAATGTTGAATTCTCAGGTATACTGTCAAATATTTTCCCTATTACACATTTTAAACACAAACGTTTTCCTCTTGTACCAAACTATGCTTTATAGCACTAAGTACTAACGAAAGAAAATGTGAAGAATTACATATAAAAAACAATTACCGAAGATATCAACGGTATTTGCTGAGTGCTTTAGCTGTGTTCTAACCTCATTTCTGATCTAGTCTCTACTATTTATGATTCTCCTATTTACGATTCTCCTGCTTTTTAACTATGCCTGATTTTGTTTTTTTAACCATGGGAACAGCAAGCAACTTCCTAGGAGTTTATCCAACAATCTGCAAGTCAGATATACCAATAACTTGTGACTTAGCAGGGCCGAGACGTTTCGAAGCCCAATGAGTGAGCCTCTATCCCAGGGGTCATATACCCTTCGAGAACCCTTCGAGCCTTGTCACAAGAAGCCAACGAGGCTTGTCACAAGTGACAAGAGGCCAATGAGTAACCCTACCCCACCGGTTTTGAACTATGCCTATTCTGTAGCTTTGCGGTGAAACAAAGATCTTCCCTACTGGGACTGGATCAATTGGATTTGGATCCGAGGAAGGAGGGAGTTTGCCTGTCTGGCTGTTGTACTTGGTTATAAGTTATGGTATATTCCGGTACTTATTGGTACTCTTATCATGGTGGAGCATTAAATACTGTTGGGGATCCAATATGTATTGGTACTGGTACCATGGTGGAGGATTAAATGCCGTTCAGGATCTCCTATATGTATCTCAGATTCTCAAGCAAATCAAATTCAGAATTCAGGATTCTGGAGCAAAGAATATTCAGGATCCAATATGTATCTCAGATTCTCAAGCAAAGCAAATTCAGAATTCATGACTCTGAAGCAAAGCATATTCAGGATCCATAATTTGCTTGGCTTCATATCCAACGGAACGGTACATATTGGACCCTGAGTGGCATTTAATTCTATGCCGTGCCTCTACTTAGGTGTGCCAATAGTTAGGTGCTTGCTTACCGGGCTGAGGTACGCTCTGTGTTTAATAGTCTAGTTAGGTGTTTACATACGGCAAGAGCTATCCATTGGGCTGCAGAGCATTTAATGCGGCTGCAGCGGAGGTTTGATGACCGTTGGATTTCGAGCAACTAGAGATCCAACAGTCATCAAAACTCTGCTGCAGCTGCATTAAATGCTCTGCAGCTCAGTGAATAACTCTTGCCTTTACCTACCAACATTAAGGGCTGAGGTACCAATTAATGGCTCAGGTCCGGATGCACTTTGTTCCAAGTGATGTTCCTAGGGATGTACTTCATTCTCGGAAAAATGTTAGATGAGATTAGCTTTGTCCATCTATTAGCCTCCCATTCATCTACAGCGACATGGATTAAGTCCCAGACACCCATGAATCAACGGACTCTTTTTCTGCAAGGGATGCTGCTAAGAATGGATTTGGATCCGTTGCTGCCACCAATGCAATAAGGCAGGTAGAAAGGTAGCGGGAGGTAATACAGAGACAGTTGAAGAACCAGATAAGTAGCCCGTTTACCTAGGTACTACAGGGACAAAGGTGGTTGGATCTTGGTCCATAATTAGTCGCAGTTTCAGTTGATCTACTACCAGAAATTGAACTTGATTCATTAGTCGAAGCAGAACCTGTTTATTAGTCCGCTATGCTTTGACTCTCTAAACTCAGCTGTTCTAATTGGCATGGGTTCAGGCAACAGCGGAATTTTTTAGGGATGAGTCCTGGTGTATGCTAGAAGCAATTACTGCAGAAACCTTTTTAACAACAACAGAAAAACTGAAAACACACTTACCAAACAACCGGCAGCCAAACATCAACCCGCGGCTTGAATCCATGATGCAGTTTGAAAAGCTCGGACGATTTTACCGGTCTTTGCTAAGGATTGCTACTGATAGGAAATGGGCAATGGCGCAAGGTCCAAATGTTGCCTGGTCTATAAATAACGAGGTACTGGACGTTTGCAACGTCGGCACGTCTCCGCACAGTGGCAGGTTGTGTTTCTTTGGAACCAGCAGGGAGATCCTATTGGCTTCCCCACTGTCACTGAGGAAAGCATCTAGAGTTGATTTTAGAAAAGGATTTTGTCGGCCACCATTTATGATTCCTTTTTAACGAAAAGGCAAACCTGAACCTTGACTAACTGATAAATTCTTACATATCTATGATTAGATTAGCCATTGAAATGTGCTATGTGATCAAATAAAGTGTAATAAGCATGATGTGGTTTTGAACATCATATATTTATAATGATAAAATGCAATATGTATTGTGTAGATTTGAATCTATAATCATATATGTAGAATGTAACATAATAAGTATTATGTAGATTAGAAAATCATATAGTTAGAATGATAAAATGTAATATGTATTAGGTAGATTTTAACATATTATATAGGATTTTACTATAATGATTAGGATTTAAATTTACTGTTTTCTATTTGTCTTAATCATTATATACAAGCAAAATAAATATTGCATCGGAATAATATTATAAAATATTGTTAGTGAATAATGCTATAGGAAAACAGATATTAAACATCATTTAAGTTAAGTGAAATACCAATTTTATAATAAAATATAAAACATATAAACTAAATATTAATATATTAATATAATGTATGATTTTAGCTAAATAACAAATATAGCATAGTTAAAAAAGATGTCTAAATAACAAAAATGAGTTCACATCCTAATGATATAAAACAAAATTCAAATAATAGTTATAATCTACTCTATATATTATGGAATTTTAACAATTTCTTTTTGTTATTGCATAGTTGGTTTAATAGACTTGTTATGATAAAAAAAATTCATGACATAGAATTCAAAATCTATGTGATATCTTATTGTTACGAGTTAAAAGATAAATATTGTCATACATAACATGATTTTTTTTTTCTTTCACAAAAACATATAGAAAAATCTCATAGAACATATAGCAAAACCACATCATTGCGTTGAAGAGGCGCATTCTACAACCCGGTAGGGAGAGATGTGTAAGTCCTTTTGTGCTCATCCTAGAGCTAACATGTTTCCTTTATAACAAAAATAATAAAATGTTATATAAACTAACATTTCAGCCCGATTTAAATTTAAAATATTTTTTAGAACCACATATATAATACTATAAATTAAAACCATAAATATTATGTTCACATTTCCTCAACATTTTCACTCTAAAAAAGAGGCTTGCACTTTCAGAGATTTGATTCCTTTCGGCGCTTGTTAGATCCTTTCAAAGATGGATCTATGCTCGTTGAATCAACATCCCACTATTCAACATGGTGCCACAAAGTTTTGACCTGTGTTAATCTCCACTTAACAACCTAAGGCCTATGTAGAAAACCACCACTTAACAACCGAGATCAACAACTCCATTTAGGCGAGGTAGAGGTTTTGTCATGGCCCACAACAATCACTATGTATTCAAAATAAGGCCAATTTTGGAGCTTTGATAATATGGAAGTTAGTGTCTAAGTGATGCTTGTGGATGATAGAATTTTATTATAACAACCCTCTTAATTTAAAGGCATATTATTTAATTTTCGAAGAATTGTGGCAATGAGTTTCAAGTGATGAAAGAGGCTCTCTTATATAGGAGAGGATATCAACATCCTTTACGATAAAATACTCATAAACTCCTTAGATCTAGCCTAGGGCGGACTAAACAAACTCAAACTAAATGCATAAAAGTGGTGGGGAAAAAAGCCAAAGTAACCTAACAAACTCAAACTAAATGCATAAAAGTGGTGGGAAACAGCCACAAGTACAATGTCTCTAAGTTACAAAGGCCCAACAAGGGGGTTCCTCCAACAAACAAATTCCAAGAAAAGGTTCCATTTGCAACCTCCAAAGTAGTGTTCATTAAGAATGCGCTTTCAAAGAAAGTGTCCACAAGTTATGAAGAAAAGTGAAAAATCCCAAATCCACCCTCCATCAAGCAAACAAGACATGCCCAAAGTGATGAGTAAATGTGCAAGCAATCTCTAAAGGTGGACATATCATCATCCCCAGAATATCAAATGTGGAATGCTTCTCCTTGATTGCATAAGAAGCCTCCCATGCTAGGTGCTATAACCCCCCAAAACCCAAATGTTCCCTCAAAATATTCTAGCCAACACCAACAATTTCTTTGACTTGAAAACTGCGGGGATAAGGCATGGTGTTTTAACCAATTGTGCTCGGTAATTGGATTCATTACTAAATTCAAAGTTCCCCTTCTTATGAGTTGGGTTGTCCACAAATACTCTCCACATTCCCTTCCTCATTTGATCTTTATGTATATGCTTAATCTTTTAAGGCATGGAGTCATGCCATCATTTGGTACTCCCAAAAAGATCCATCAGCAGACAAACATGCATCCATGGAGGTAAAAGTAATTAATTCTTCCATCCATCAACTACACAATACACTAAAGGAGCATAAAAGCCATGGAAAACAAGCCAAGCTTTGACATTACTTGCATTATTGTTCTCCAGTCTTCAAGCATTCAACTTTTTTGGTTGTAAATTTTACTTGAATAAACTCATAAATTGATTATTTTCAAAGGTTTTGATCTATCGACTCCTTAGGTTTACATTTGTTTTCCATTAGAAGATAGAAATCAGAAATAGGATGGATCTCAAAAGGCTACAATTTCAAGCCCATGATTAGTTCCCTAAAGCTTTTTTCTCATAGGTACAGGCATTGGATAAGGAATTTACTGACATATAGGATGGCCTCTCCAACTCGCAAAAGGGGGACTCATATTTCCAAATCAAACGTAAATCTTCCATATGCTTGCTGATCCTAGGAGTAGATGGTTTGGTTCTTGTCTTTCAAGGCTTGCTCGATTTCCATGGAGTTCATTAAGATAGACAAAACTATCCATATTGCACTCATAAACACTATTAGATGAGGTCACAACAACTGTTATAGGTAGGGGTGACTTAGATTAGATCCATGGTTATCAAACGACCTTGATCACCATGAGTGAAATAAAAGGCTGTGGGAAAGCATGAGTTCCATAAGGGGAAAATCATTTGCAATTGATATGAAGATGATTCAATGGCGGAGAGGCCTCCAATAGTCATCTAACACATTAGATGATTGCCAATGCATAAAAGTGCAACAAAAAACATAAGCTCCAAAGAGGGAAACACCTTATGGCATAAACATAAACTTCAAAGAGGAAAACAAGTTACATCGTAATGTATTGAATCTCCTATAATATTTTTAATACATCATAATAAAATTACAGTCTAATTTATTGGACTCATATAGATAAAACGAGATAAATTATCATTTAAATATGGAAAATGAGATAGTACATCATGATAATTAAAGAAAATAAAATCTCACACTAAGAGTTGAAGATCCTCTTTGTTTCTTAATCCTAAGACTTGCTCTTAATTTACCATTAAATAATAATGCCCTGTCCTACATGTATGGAAATGAAAATATAGAAAATCATTTCTTAAGAATTTTCAATACTAAACTAATACTCATTTGATAATGTCAGTTCTCCAATTAACACAGGCCAATTACTTAATCATCTTAATATAAAACTTACATATTTTACACTTATATATATATAACCTATCATAACTCAATTATCAATTTTAACATTATTCAATACATCATCTTTCCAAAAAGAGATTTTGCTTTACTTATTTTTGATTGGTTCGAGTGGTAGTTTCACTACACCACCTTAGACTTGTAATTTTCACTTTTTAGACTTATAAAAAAATACATCATTTTTTTTATAATAATATAAAATAAATATAAAATTATTAAAAATAAAACCTATTACAACTTGATTCTCAAATGTTTTATTTATTTATTTATTTATTAAAGTTTACACGAACTTTTTTTTAATAAAATCCAAAAGCACCTGGTCAGATCCAAAATATAAAACATGGGCCATAGGGCTGGCCTCATTTTAGAATCATAATGCCCCTGAATAAACAAAGGGACACGTGAGGGCCATTAAAAATTATTCCCGTGGTTGACTCATAACACTAGAGTCCAAAACTCGAAACTGGACATGAAAGGTAAGTACATAAAGTATGATTTCGATTCCTATCTTATCACTATGTCGAAAGTCTGCATAACGTAACTAAATAGCATCTCGCTCGTCGCGCACCAAACAAGATTTTTTCCGAAAATAACAAAAAACAAATCGAACAATGACTGCTGTGCTGTTCCTTTCATGTATATTATTATTAAAACCTTTTGTACGGTTGGACATTTTTTTCCCAAATCTCTTTCGAGAACATAAAAAAAAATGAGTTGCTTTAGTAAATCAAATCAAAACAAAATCAACATACAAATACAAATGGTATTTATTCAAAAGGACATAAATATTTGGGTACATATTATTAACTGCCCCCTATTCCTGTGGAATTTAGATGCTTTTACCGCCATTGGCAATCATCTGGGACGTTTCCTGCATGTGGAACCATCCCTATTGGGGGGACTGGATCGTCGGACTGGTAAGCTGTATGTGGAGATTGATATATCACAGGGACTGGTGGCGAATTTGTCTATTGATTGGAGAGGTCATACTTATGAGGTGGAGTTGGATTATTGGGGTCTGCCTTTCCGGTGTTCGACATGTGGTGCGGTGGGTCATTTGAAGGCTCAATGTAATGGACGTCCTATGACACAGCTCGACTGTCAGGACAACACCTCCGATATATCATTGGATGTTGTCTCGTCTGCGACCAATGAGCAGGATGTGGGCGTATTGTCGATGGACCTCTCTTCTCTCACTGATTCGGACATTGCCCTA
>LPNX010730246.1:0-14391 GCA_001517045.1 Pseudotsuga menziesii | reverse complement strand
GTACTGGGTATTTTACTTTGGACTTTTTTGGCTGTTGAAACAGTGTAAAACAACTTGGTGATACCTTTTTTATATATAATATATATAAGATCTTTTTTTATGAAAAAAAAAGTGTATTTATACAATCTTATATTAGATGATTGAAAATTTTAAAAAGAAAATATATCACATATTAATGAACATCAACCTGTATTTGAAACGGCTTTTATGATTTTAGGGCTTTGATGAATTTTTCATTGATAAGAGGCAGTAATTAAGGGTTGTTTTTATCTTAGGACTTTAAGTTTACCATTGGTGTTTTCTATTTTATTTCCTTTTAATGTTAGTAATTTATTAGAGTTGGAAAAGTATTTTTTATATATAATTATCATTTTAATTATGTTTAATGCTTAGTTTGTTGGTTGACTTGATTCATATTTTAACTTAGTAAAAATAAGCTAGCTTTGTTTTAATATCTAATGACTATTTAAGAAGGGTTTACATAGGATGAAACCATGGACTTACTATAATTTTATGTGATTGTTTATATAGATAACTATTAATTATAGTTAATATCCAAATATAAAATTAGTTTTCAGATTTTTTTTGTAATAGTAAATTATGTGATTGTTTACATGGATAACTATTAATTATAGTTAATAACCAAATATAAAATTAGTTTTCAGATATTTTTGTGTATTTTACTATTACAAAACCAATAATACAATTTGCTTAAAAATTTATATTTTCTGAAAATAAAAATTTATATTTCAACTTCGTAAATTGAAAAAGTTAGCTTTACTTTAATATCCAATGACTATTTAGGAAAAGTTTACATAGGATGAAACCATGGACTTAATGCAATCTTATATACTTGTTTATATGGACTATTAATTAAAATGTAAATATCCAACTATAAAGTTTTTTTTTTAAATAAAATAATTTGTATTTTATTATTACAAAACTAATAATATAATTTATATAAAAATTTATATTTTATTATCATAAAATTAATTAATCAAAATTAAATAATTAATGTTTTACAATAAATTATATAATTTATAATTTATAAATTTTATTTTGTAAAAAAATAATCAAAATTAAATAACTAATATAAAAAAAAAAAAAACTTTACCCAATTTTATGCTTTTCACTTTTATCTTTGAAAATATAATTATAAAGCCCACTCAAAATATTGTTATAAATCCACCTCAAAGTACTCATTCATTATTCAAAATAAATAAAAACACAAATTAATTACCACCAACCTTGAAATTTGCATTAGACTTATTTAGAATGTGTAGAATGTCTTTTTTGAGAAGGTAAATTTGTTTCTAGATCTCTATTTTTTTTATAATTATATATAATTAATTAATTGTAATTTAAAAAAATTATAAAAGTATATATACAACTAAGTATAATTTGAGATGGAGTGTTATATATAGAATTTATAATGAGAATATTATTGTAATGGATTCATACTTTTTTTGATTTAAATTTTATATACATAGTTAAAATAAAAGTAAATTAAATTTTATTTAAAACTACCTATTTATTATTCATATATATAAGAGAAAATAAGTTAAATTTTATTATATATATACTCAAAATGAGGGTAAGTTACATTTTATAGTTTTCTTAGTGATAGAAAAAAATATACATTAGATTTTCCTTTTTTTTTTAATGTTAAACGATTATTACTCTCTCCAAGAACTATTAATACTATCTCATCTTTCATTTGACATGCCTTTTTCTAAGTGCATCTTAACAAAAATATATCACAAATTATAAGTTGGGTTGACCCCAACTTGTATAATCTATTATTCAAAGGATGCAAAATTTTAAACTTTCTAAAAGCCAATACTAAATTGAAATGAATCATAAACATAAATTGGCAAAACGAATAGCACTTTAATACAAAATATGGTATGTAGTTGCTTGGAAGGAGCCTTCTATATATTCAGATTCAATTAAGGTCTCCTCTTGCACATGTAGAGCTTCCTTTGAAAGGTCATATACATGTGTAAATGTTATGTCCTCAAAAGTGACCATTCTTTGATTTGGTCCAAGAGAGGAGGTGAAATCAAATTTTCCACCCTATTTTTTCTATTTTTCGAGTATATAGAAAGTTTTGAGTCACACATCACATGAAGAGTTTTCATACATTTGATCTCAATTATTCTTAATAGGATCCAGAAAGTTAGAAAGTCAGCTTTGTTGTTTGTGCATGTACTTACTCCCAATTTTAAACTATAATGGTAAGAGGAATCATTATATAATATTTCCCCTATTCCACATCAGCATCTAGGGATCCCTTTGCAGGCACCATCAAAATACCCCCCAACCTTGTGAGCCACCAGAGCAATAATGTAGTCCTCCCCTTCAAACAACGTTAGATTCCTAACCCACCAAATCTAGTGCACATAGATACATGGCATTGACCAATATAATTTTGCTTCCTTATCTAGTAGCCATTCTTGTAAACGATCCACTTGAATATTCTTGTTCCACCTATCTTTTAGACTAAACCCATGAGATATTTCCCTCCAAACTTCCTTAGTATAATCCCAAGGCACAATAACCTTTCAGAATGTTCTACTAAGAACATATGAGCCTTTGAACCAAGTTCTAGAGTTTGTGGTCAGCTTAAAACCACTCATTTAGTAGAAGACAAACAACTTCTTCTAGCCTTTTGGAGTGTTCCATGAACCTCTGAGCCTTCCAACCAAGTTCCGACATTTGTGGTCAGCCTTAAACCACCTTCAATGGTTCATGAGTTCCATACGCTAAGATTGGGAGTATGTGGTCAACTTAAACCATAGTAGAAGACTTCTACTTTTGTTATCCTCCTTTGGTTTGTGGTCAGCTAAAACCACTACTTTAGAGAGAAAGTTTGTACTTAGCAGGAGAAGTCATCTTCTACTTACTTCTTGGCACAATTAGATTGCCAAACCTTTTATTCATCTCTTTATTATTGGACTCATATACACCCCTTCGGATTAAGAGGGGAATAATTGGGAACCTAATCCTCAGGGTTAGGTATATTAATGTATTATTAATCACTATTCACACTATTATTGAGAAAAGAAATTGAAGAGTCAATAGGTGAATAGGAAGAGTCATGAAGGAGTCCAAAAGACCACTTGGAAGTTGAAACCAAGGGTCACCTTTCTCTTGTATTTACATTAGCTAATGAGAAAGCATAGTGCGTTTACGCTCATCCACTCTCTCTTTGTGTTTGTGCACATTGTTTGTATTTGGTTATGTGTTAAGCTAATTCTCCTACTTGACCAAGTGGGCAACCTGACAATAAGTTATAAAATGCTTCCGGATTTGCTCAATTTTTCTTCAAGATTCTTTGGAGATGCTACAACCCCAAAATTCACATTCGTATTAAATAGTAGGAGTCACGAGCATTTAAAAAAGGAAATGCTTTTTATCCCACATCACAAGGTTTGTCAAATTACAATTATTTTCACGACCAAAGTTTGTCAAACTATATTTGTTTTCAAGAAATAACTAACCTTTCCACCCTCCATTAATCCTTTTCTTAATGCTATAGTTCCAATTGAGCTTGTGATGGATATCAATTCCTAGATATTGGTAATAAGTCACTTCCTCCAAGTTTATATTGTCATACCCAAAATTAGCATAAGTGACCTTCTTGGTATGGTAATCATAACTTTTGTTTTGTCAGTATTGACAATCATGCCCATTTTAGAGAAACAAATCCTTGATAATTTTTAATTTTTTATCAAGATCAAAGGGACACCTTTCCCTAAGAACAATATCATCAACATATAAAAGAAGGATGATGACTATTCTTAATAAGGTCGTGCCAGTGCAACCTACTTCCTCTAAACAACTTTCCATCTTATCAACGTAAATGTCGAAAATGGCATGGGAGAGGAGGAAATCCTGCTTAAATCAAATATTACAATTAATATCTTTTGAACACCCCTCAATGTTCTTGAACTTGGTAATGACATTTTCATATAACCTTATCGTGGCATCCCTTAACTCAAAAGGAACCTTAAGATCTTTTAATATATTCCACATGTTATTTCTAGGCATCATATCAACAGCTTTTCTAAAGTCCACCAAGAAAAGAAAGGGATTGGATTTATTATTACAACATCCCTCTATAATGATCCTAAGCATAATGAGTTGATCTGTGGTTGATTGATGCCTTCTAAAACCTGCATGGCCTTTAGCCCATTGCCCTCTTTCTAGCCATATGTTTATCTTATTCTCCAAAATAATACCATGTAACTAGAATAAGAGAGGGATGATCATACTGGTTCGATAATTAGAGGGGTTAGTTTTATCACCCCTTTTAAAAATATGAAAAATGAGTCTCCAAGTCCAAAGATCAGGGAAGCCTTGCTTAACTGTTAGATTGAACAGTTTTTAGATGTAAGGGATGAGGTCAAGCCCTCCAATTTTTATGATTTTAACTTGGTATCCTTCAATGTCCCTATCTTTCCCATTTCCTAGGCGTTGAACCCCAAATCTATGTCTTATAGATGGGGGATTCACCTTATTGATCAATATCTTATCATGTTCATTCACAAAGGGGGGTTTTTAAATTATGAAAAACAAGGTCAATATATTGTAGGTATTGGGGGGATATAAAAAGGAGTATATAGTAAAAATATGGAATCTATAATAAAAATATGGTATTTTTTAATTGGATATATGTATTTGGTGGGGGGCTCAACAGAAGGATTTTGGTAGTATTTACCAATATCTAGTGAAATTAGGGGTATTATTTAATATCCCATGAACGAAGGCACTATGACATAGTTTCACTAAGTGAAGACTCTGTGGTCTTCTAGTGAAAAAACTTACTCTGTTGTAAGGAAGGCTTGAATGTTATCCATGACATGCGAGGATTTGTAAAGTTTTTAAGATAGGAGTTCTAATCCTTTAAAGCGATCCCATAGTATTTTCTTTTGTTTTGCAAGTTAGAATTTGCCTCTAGAATTTCTTAAGATCCATCTTAGAGAAGTGTAAAAGTTATTCCTATCTTTTATTTATACAATACATTTTTTTTTCTTTTAATTAGGGAATTGTATCTTTTTATCTTGTCAACTTTTAAGGACTCACCAAGAGCTTCCTTAATCTCTCTTTGCACTTCTTTATACTCTTTGTCATACCAAGGGTTGGTTCTTCTATTTTCCTTTTTGCTCAAACCACGATAGAGATTTTGTTAATTGCAAATGAGAGGGTTGCGGTAAAATTATGAGAGAGGTATTCTATATTGTCCATACTTGATAGAGGAAACAAATCCTTTTCTAAATGAGTTAGAAACAAATCATTTTTATTTCTATTGGAGATCAAGTGTTTTCGACTTTGAGAATTTCTTCTATGGGATCACTATGCATGACAAAACTAAGAGTTATGTAATTAAATGTCTATGATCTAAGTCAGGATGGTGGTCCCTTAAGATGTCAAAAATAATTATTTCATTGTTTGAAGGGATATCAGCTATAACATAATCTGCCACACTACTGCCAAGACCATGAATACAATTCATCTAAATAGATTTTGGCCTCTTTGTTATACCGTTGCAAATTATAGGATCTTGGGCACTATAGAGTTTAACTAGTTTAGAACCAAATAAGTTTTCGCCTAGATCTTCATAATTTAGTTTGTACTTGTTAGTTGAAGCAATGTCTTCGTCTAACCAAAGAGGATTAGGGTTGGAATGATTGCTTAAAAGAATAGTTTGGTTACTTGAAATTTGACCATTAAAGTCGATAATGCCTACATTCCTTAGACTAGAAATATCATTCTCTAAGCCATTATAGGGACAATTTTTATCTAAATTCCATTTCTTATAAATGTTAGAATTAATAGGGGAAAAATAACATATTGCTATGTAGGATTTTCTAACATTAAAGTTTGTAATCTCCATCTACTTATATTGGTTGAAAGAGTCACTCTTATAAAGTCTAACATGGGGAGGGATGTTTTCTAACGTAGCAAGCTACACATCCAACTCCTCTATGATAGGATTTCTTGTTCCATATTGTGTGCTCCCAAGTTTCAACAAGCAATATAATATCAATTTCACTTGGGATCCAACTTAACTTGAGTTTTTTTCCATAGATAGCCCTAATAGTTCTAAGAGAGGATCTAGAGCATGTCAAATTGCTATTTATTATTATCTTTTTGGATTTTTGTGTAGAAAACTTTCCCATTTCTAATTAATACTTATTTTACTTCCTTCCTTATTTCTTATAATTTTTTTAATTTTAAAAAATTATAATAAATTACATTAATATTTAAAATATATATTAAATATTTTAATGTTCTATTTAATTTTTTATTAAAATATTATTACATTTATTAATTTTTTTTTTATAATTTAATTGATTAAAAATTTGTTTCCTTTAGAAAAATATATTAAAATATTACACCATTTATAAATTAATATGAGTTATTATCAATAAATTAATTATAAGGCACTATAAAACATATTTTTATTATCAATAAATTAATTATAAGACATTATAAAACATATTTTAAATAAAACTTTGTTAATAATTAATAGTCATTCTGAAGTAATGACTACTAACACTCAATTGAAGTATTTTTCCATTTAAATTTAGACATGTAAATTATAAATAATTGAAATTTATATTAATAAATATTTTATAAATTTATTGAAAAATATATTTTATATTTATAAAACTTACTAAAAAATTATATTATTTTTAAAAAAGATTAATAAAACTTATATTAACTCATTATTATTATTAAAAAAAATCTCCACCTATCATATTCCCAAAATACCTAATCAAGTATCCATAAAAGTTAGCTCCATGCATGAAATTAGTTACAGTTTTACCTCAACTCCATGCATGAAACTAATTACAATTTTACCAGATAAATTTATATTACTTTACAACAATAATATATACATTTTTTTCATATTATAATAATTGGTTATTATCACTGTAAAAATTATTTTGTTAAAGGTTACGTCATGTTTATGACAATGATGCATGACCAAGAATATTATTATGTTATTAGGACATTTGATGCCATTATGTTATTATGATTTTGAAAAGTAACAATGATATCATTACACGTAAATTATTTTATTTTGAAAAGTAATAAAAATAAAATATGATGAGATTGTATCAATTCTTAGTATTGTTAGATTTAAATGATTTTACTCTACCAAAATTTGGCAAAATAATATTTTATATTATTTTCGTAAAAATTTTAAATTAAAAATGATTTCCTTCATCTTTTAACCTCCGCTAAAAGCTTTTTGGGAGGTGGCGATGTAGTGAATACTCCTTTGAGTGGATAATGGGCTCTAGTGGCCTCTGACTTTAAGGTGTCAGTTCATACTTAGTGTATTTTTTAATTTTGTTAAGTTCTGTTTTGTGTGGTCTGTCAAGACTATATTTTAAGGCCCTTTTGTACGAAGCTTGGGACTCGACTATCTTGGAATTTTATAGTTTGGTAATGTTACATTGTTTGGATAATGTTTAAAAATGGGCGATTTTGGGCGTGGATAGTTGAAAATAAAGAAGTGTTAATTATTATTTTTAGATATGTTTAGTTTTATTTTAGAAAGGGAATTAAATTAAGACTTACCAAGTTTGCCAGATTTACACTTTAACTAAACTAACTAACCAAATTTGACTTAAATAATCTACTTAATCATTGTAAAAATAACATTTTTTTAATAAAAAAATGTATACCTTATCTTTTCTCATATATAGTAAATCAAATTAAAATAAATTTACAATAACCCCTAAACTAATAACAACTAATCACATTATGAAAAATATCAATCCAAGTAGATCACACACTTTTATAAACATAAAATATCATATTTATTTAATCCATACTTTCAAATACTTTTCTATTAAAAATATTAATTCACTATTTAAAAATCAATTAAATTTCAAACATTCATTTTTTTTCCAATCTATATTAATAACCATGAATGAAAAATTAAGATAAATCTAAACCACTGTTATAGAGAAATGTGTTATAATTGAGAGTAAAAACAATGCCTTCATAGAAAGGTCTTTTTAAATATTAACCACTTTAAAGATTTGACAGTCAAAACAATGCTGAATGCAGAAATTATGCCTTTTGGAAGTATGATGAGCAAAGAAAAGTATGTAAATTTTGTTCATATATATCAACATGAAAACATAAAAACTTGAACCATTAAGTACTGTACAAATGTGAATATAGAAAATTGTAACAAGGGACCATGCCACGGTGTAAAGATAACTAATTGTATGTGAATATATAAAATTGTAAAAAGGGACCAAGCCACGGTGTAAAGATGATGATAAATTAGTTGGAAAGAAAACAAATGCAATCCAAACGGAAGAATTGAATTTGACTCGTTGGTTGAAAATATGTAGATCTAAAGATTTGATGGATCATTTTCCAAGATTGGTAAATCTAAAAAGAGGTTATGCAACTTATGCTATTCAAGATCGGAGTAAGCTACACAGAAATTGTGGAATTGAAAAAAGTACTTACCTACAATAAGGAGAGCGTGTGGGAAAGCTACGGGCAGAAACAAGCCAGTAGTACCAGGCCCCATGACAGCAAACAGAAGCTCGCTTCCATCCGATAGAAAAGACGCCGTCACATACAGCAGGTAGCCATAAACTGTCATCAAGAACAGATTCCCCACCGCAGACTCAGTGCAGGAAAGGAATCCATAGGTTTCCTTACAAGCACTGGAACTCTTACTCGACAGGCTCGAGTTCAAATCCCGCTGAGGCCAGTTCTCCGAAGTAGGCTTCACAATGAATCCCCAAGAAGAAACGGCACCATCAACTCTGCCGGACGCCCGGTTTGCGCCAAGATCGAATCCCGTAGGAAATCTCAGTTCACTGCGAACACAAGCACACTGCAGCAGGAGCACCAGGACAACAAACCGCTTCATCTTGAATCGGTCAGTTCTAAGGATTGCAAGAATTTGCTTGTGAAAATCTTTTCTTTTTAGAGCCAGTTTCTGTTAAAAATCCGAAAAAAGTCGGTCGCAACTCGCACTTCCCGACAATTACAAGTCCGGGCTGCGCGGCGAGAAGAGATCTCAATCAAACGCCGGTGACGAATTCGTTCGGCGATGTAGGCACTCACAGAACAGAATTTGTCAGAAATCTGCTCAGCCGATCGATGGTTTCAAACTCTTATTATAATCACGCGAATCGAAGCTGAGAAAGATAGTAAATTCTAGAATGATTTTTCTGTGTAAACATACCTGGTTGCTTTATTAACAGCACAGACCGAAAGTACCTACCATGGGACCAGGGATCAAATTTGAAGGGCATGTCCTATTTTACTTTGAAAGATTAAACCCTTCAATGTTGAAGTGTAAAAATAATTCATTCTATTCTTTTCATTTGAAAATGTGATAATATATAAAAATTTCATTATATACAATGTAAATGAATATTAAAAATAGAAAAAAATATATACAAAGATCTCAATTGCTTTATATGTAACTGAACTTGAATTAACAAATAATGACAAACAACTTAAAATTTGTACAATAAAAGTATTTTTATGGATAAAATCTATGATTTTAGTTTTAAGTTTCATTTTCACTATACATGGAATGCCTCTCAAGATTTATGGAAGGTTCGAGACCTTTTTCATCTTCACAAAACCAAAACCTGGAAGACATTGTTTTAAATACATATGTAAGTAGAACAAAAAACTTACATTGATCACCATATGTTTGCACATAATTGAGCTTGTTAAACAACCACTCCACAACTCAATGGCTTTTCTGCACCGATCTTTCTGTCTTCAATTACATCTATTGTCAACTCAATGAACATAGTAATAATTGGGCATACAGTAACCACCTTATTTACATTTGGACTGAGGATGCCATTAACCTGAAAAAATAAGAAATTGTCATATTAATCTAAAAACACTAGTGTGCAAAAATAAATGTCATATGCTATAACAAAATCTGAATGACAAAGTGATCCATTTCATACGTTTATTACAATTTAATGGATTCCAAAATTCTTGTGAATATGTTGATGGGTGAAACCAAACTTGCAAGCCTCCTTAAGGAAATGAGTGGACATGATGACTTGCTCATTTTCTATAAATAAATTTCGATAGATAAAGTGCTATATTTCATAGCTTTATTAGAATTTAATAGATGTCAAATTGCTTGTGAATATGATGAAAATTCAAACCAAAACCTGCTTGTGAATATGTTGAAAATTGAAACTAAAACCTAGAAGACATTGTTTTAGATACATATGTACATAGAACCAAAAACTTACCTTGAAAAAAAATCAAAGAAAAAGGACATACCGAGAGCTAGATCCCCATATGTTTGCATATAATTGAGCTTGTTAAACAACCACTCCACAACTCAATGGTTTTTATGCCCCGATCTTTCTATCTTCAATTACATCTATTGTCAACTCGATGAACATAGTAATAATTGGGCATACATTAGCCACCTTATTTACATTTGGACTGAAGATGCCATTAACCTGAAAGAAAAAAAAATGTCATATTAATTTGAAAACAATAGTGTGCAAAAAGATATGCCATATGCTATAACAAAATCCAAATGACAAAGTGACCCATTTCATACCTTTATTACAATTCAATGGATTCCAAATATCCTATGAATATGTTGATGGGTGCACCCATGGATTCCAAACTTGCAAGCCTCCTGAAGGAAATGAGTTAATATGATGACCTGCTCATTTTCTATTCAACTAATATTGGGCATCCGGAGTAGTTATATTCCAAGTAATAGGTATATTCTACCACTGTTGTATTCCAAGTAATAGGAAGATTCTACCACTATTGTGCAGTGTGTGATGTAAATTTCCATTGCACAAGCATAAAAGAATGATTATTATAATGAGTATATGTTACTTGAAACTGACCCATGAAACTTATATGTGTTGAAGTTTAGGGTTATATTAGGTTTTGACATAAAAACTATACTTTAATGCATAAACAAATTGTAATTTGCATCTTTCTCAACTTTAACACTCCACTAGTCACTGCATCAAAGTTGGTCCTTGAGATGATTTAAATTCCATGTATAGTAACAATATTATAACTGATAAAAACAATAATAAAGTACATGAAATAGCAACACTAAACAACAATAACAATACTAATCTAGAATTGTTTTTGATCGGCCTTATCCTCAGATAATTTTAGGTTCTAATCTTCTCACCGAAGGGAAAAGTCACCTAGATGAACAAATGACGTACCTTGAGAGAGAGCTTAAGAGGGTTATAGCAGTAAGGATATAGATCTCAGATTCTTAATCAACATGAAGAGAAACTTCAATAATTTAATCAGGCTTTAGCAACAGTTCTTAAGAAGGCATGAAACATAGTCATACCCAGCAGTGACACACAGTCATGCTCAAGAGAGACACTTCACAACAACAACAGAAAGGATACAGTCATGCCCAACAAGGAAGACACTTCACAACCAACAACAGAGAGGATATAGCCACGCCCAGTAGGGAAGACACTTCACGACCAGTAGAAAAGGGGATAGAATCACGGGTTAGCAAGGAAGACACTTCACGGCCAGCAGCAGAGAGGATACGACCACGACTTAGCTAATGAAGGTTGTTCACAAACAGACTTAGCAATCCTAAAACAATGAGGCCCATGCTATAGTCCAAGAGAAGCTCACATGCTATAGTCCAAGAGAAGCTCACATTTCATATTAACAAATGCTTAAAAAAGAACTTTGAATCAACCCAAAACAATCACGGGACAGATTCACATGTCAGCTACAAAACGTCACAATTCAGCAAGAAGGGACAACCTTAAACTTGAATCTGAAAAAACCGAGGAATGAAGCAATGAAACCTTAGGAGCATACTTCTTGACATAAAGCTAATATCTAACTTATATTATTACAATGAAGGATAAGACTTGCTTTTATAACTTGAAAGAAAATCTAGAAGGGTCCTCCTTCAACCCTAGCTTTTAGGGTGGTTACCAATAAAACATAAAATAAAGTTAAGTTGACTTAAGATAGGTTACCAATGGTCCAACAATAAAAACCATAAAATAAAAGTAATCACACCAAAGGTACACATAAAAAGGACGCGAGGACCAAGTAAAAGATAAGGGAACAAAAGTAAACCAAAGGTGCCACAATAGAAGTTAAGACAACCCAATTACCCACAAGACCAAGGTGTAGAATAAAGGTGGACAAACAACCCCTTTTACCCATAGGACCAACAAGACCAAGGACTTTAACATTTTCTCTCTCTCAAGGTACATTGTTTCATATATTTTTATCATCGCTGTATAAGGAGAAGATCCAAACTGGATGATGTGATCCTTTGGTCCTCAATACTACTCCTAAGGGTTAAGTGCTAGTGACATCATCAAGGGGTGGTCAGTCCCTTGAGAAACAACCTAGCAATAACCGATTAGGAGAGAGGACATCACACATCATCATCGTGGTATATGTCACTAGGGTATTTTGGGCTGGGACCAAACAGTTTCCTGGACACAATGTCCAAGAAGATCTTGCAGGTTGAGACAACAGGCAGATTCTTGGTCTAGGACCCAAGCAGTCCCTGTAGGAGCATTCTTGGTTAGTTAACCAGGTGAATCTTGACCAAGATTCACCTGGTTAACTAACCAAGAATGCTCCTGCAAGGACTGCTTGGGTCCCAGACCAAGAATCTGCCTGGTCCCAGACCAGGAAGTCTTTGTCTCAACCTGCAAGATCTTCTTGGACATTGTGTCCAGGAAACTATTTGGTCCCAGACCAGAATACACTAGTGACATATAGGGGCCCTAACCATATGTTAGGGACTTTGCCATGGAATCAACCTGCTTGGTCCCAGACCAATAACCCCGGGAGACTATTGGGGGCCCTAGGGTATCTTCTAGGGTCCCACTCTTCCCTAATTAACCGACTAGGGCACCATCCTCCTTGAGAATGGGTCTCCCAGTTGCACTATCTTTAACAATATGATCATACCAAAACAAACTTATTCGTCGTCACATATATAGAGAACCAAGGGGATCCCTTATCTGATACACAACTATTGCAAGATATTATTCTAATAAAAATAGAACATATATGATTTTATAATGTAACCAATAATAATAATGAACTATAAAAAATCTAAGGTTTTCCTATCGAAAAAATTTCAGCATGCTCTATATGAAAACATAAATAAAACAAATAAAAGTATATGAAAAAATAAATAAAACAAATAAAAGTATATGTAAAAATAAATAGAACTAAACATATCGATTTTTAATTATTTCAACAAATAAACACGTGCTTTGCCTAACCTCATTACATGTGTTATTGCGGAACTTTTTTTTCTCCCAAAGAATAACTATGTACTCTTTATTGATAAAGTATATGAAGCATGACGACAAGGTCAGCTGTATAAGTAATATACATCAATAAAATGAAAAAATACATCAAGAAAAATTCAGCATGCTCTATATGAAAAAATAAATAAAACAAATAAAAGTATATGGAAAAATAAATAGAACTAAACATGTCGATTTTTAATTATTTCAACAAATAAACACATTCTTTGCCTAACCTCAATACATGTGTTATTGCAGATTTTTTTTTTCTCCCAAAGAATAGCTATATACTTTTTTTCTCCCAAATAACAACTATATACTCTTTATTGATAAAGTATATTAAGCATGACAACAAGGTCAGTTGTATAAGTAATATACATCAATAGAGAAACAAGCATTATCAAAACATATACAACAATATCAAAACATATGCAGTACATGTGTTATTGCAGAAATTTTTTCTCCCAAAGAACAACTATATACTTTTTTTCTCCTAAATAACAATTATATACTCTTTATTGATAAAGTATATGAAGCATGACGACAAGGTCAGCGGTATAAATAATATACACAATCGAAAAACACAGCATTATCAAAACATATACAACAATATCAAAACAGATGTAGTATCAAAACATATTAGTTGTATAAGAAATATACAGTAGTATCAAAACATATACATTACAACCAACACGTCCATAAGCAAAAACCACAGGTAAAAAAAAATTCACAGTTAATATCCAAGTCAAACAGGCCAAACATATATAGTTGCAACCAAGGTCTATTTGAGTCCAACACAACACCAATATATACATAGGAACTGAAGGTATCATGGCTGTAAAAACGCAGCATAAACATTTCAGGTCTTATGAGAAGTTGTGATTGTCCAAAAAGACAAAATGATAAGAAATCTAAAAATATAAAATATTACCACTTCCATAGAATTTGTAGTGTTTTCTCCACCATGTTTGTATCGAACTTAAAAACTGCAACTACCAGCATGCTCAAACCAAAGCCCTATCCTACAGAGGGTACCACTGGGGGAACTAGTTAGGAGTTA
>LPNX010730238.1:82692-109564 GCA_001517045.1 Pseudotsuga menziesii | reverse complement strand
TATAAAGTGGTCCAAAGGGGTTAATGAGTCTGCAGCGGGACAAGGGAAGGCCATACAATGTGTGATTCACCTAGTGTGGTGAAATCCGCTATAACATGGGCCTCTTCTGCTATCGATCTATTTGAGATATCAGACCCTTACCTTCTTCTGCTTTGTCTTCTAGACATATCTTTTCTACAGCAACAATCACCCTGTCATGAATAACCAGTTCTTAGATCACTTAGTGTTTGACAAAGTAACACAAACCGTATTAAAACATACATCTTGTAAAGTGAACTATCAAAAATATTAATGCATGAAATGAAAAATGATAATGCAAGAAAATCCTGCACGTTCATATCTTGAACTTCACTAAATCCACTGTTCAAACTAAAATCACAAGCCCGAAAAACAGAATCTTCATCTCAATCAAGGCCGCATCTTGACCAAATCGAAAACCTCCGATGAAAGAACGAATCATGACAAAGTAAACGCCATCGAAAAATAGAGTAAAAGCACACGAGAAAGGTGGGAAAACCCTTACCGGCAAGAAAATACTAAGCATCGGATGAAAACAAATCTCTTATTGGCGAGCGAAAACACTATCAGTCAGGTGGTTAGTGCACTAAGGAGCCGCAACGGTGGAAACCATAAGGACTACGACTTCCGTGACAATAAGACATCATCAACGATCGGAAGAATGAGGAACTAGATAGAAATGCATCAGCAGATAAACCAACTAAACATCGGAAAGATAGTGTATTACTCAGCTACAATGACGGGAAAATGTCAGACTACTGCTTCTGCTATCAGAAGAAAAATTCGGTGAAATAAAACACTGAATATTGTCGTACAGGCATGGACATCGAAACCACTACCACTAAACACATAGGCATCGACGATCGGAAGGACTAACCATAATGCATCGGCAGAATAGTTCAGTACGTAGCTGCAACAAAGGGAGACAGGAAAACTAAAATTTCTATAGTCAACTTAAAAACATTGGAGATCAAAGGCTCGGAATACTAACCAGTATTGCGTTGGCATATGAACCAATTAACCGTCACAGAGATAGTGTACTATACAACCGCAATGGCAGGAAACAATTAGACTACGACTTTTGTAATCCAAAGAAAACTTCGGTGATTGAAAACTTTAATAACTATGGATCGGTGAGTTTACAACATTCGAATAGTGAAAACAAAATATAATCACAAAGCAAACAGTTTGAACCAATAAAACCACATAATCAGTAAAAGAAAAACTAACCATCGGCCCATTCTTTATTTGTTCTCTGAAATGGCAGTGATATAGAGGACTAATGCCCCGATAGTGATAAAATAAGAACATCGACAGACCAAATAAAAATTGAAATAAAAGTGCATCGGTGAAAATAAGAACTGTCCGCTAGGAAGTTCATTACTTACCCTCCGCAACGGCGGCTGCATAGAGAACTACTGCCCCGATCCAGACATAAATAAACTTCTGACAGCGATAAAGGAAATCATTTTAACATAAAAAAGGCCATCAATTTCAACTTCAAAGTCAAAAGCCTCAGTCTGAACAAAATATAATCATTCAACTTCCGAAAGTGGTAAACAATTTACCTCAATTCAACCTCAAAAGATCCAAATTTGTAGCAGAGGAACAACAAAGTTCAGCAATCCCAAACAAATCTAGGCAAGATAAAATAAAAAGGAGGGTCCAAAATTTTAACAAATTTGGGAAATAGTTGCAGCTGCAACAGGATGATAGGGGGAAAGTATAATAAGTGGATCTCGAGTTTGTTTCAGAAAAATTAAAAAAATTGTTGATTTTTGCGGAGCTTATATCTGAATTTCCAAGCGAGGAGGAGGAGGAAGTTTGTGAAGATACGTTTGTCGGTGAGCAAATTTTCCTGATCTCTACTTTGGATCCATGGTATGGGGATATTATTATATATTTACAAACATTGAAGGTCCCTACTCACCTTTCATGAGATGAACGATGACAGTTACGTCACATATCCAAGAATTACCTCATAGTGGATAACACATTATACCGCCATGGGGTAGATTCCATTTTACGTCGTTGTTTAACTCATGAGGAGGCTGATCTTGTGCTGAATGATTGCCATGGAGGGGCGTTTGGTGGTCATTTATCTGGGATTTCTACAGCCCAAAAAATCTTGAGAGCGAGTTAATCCTGGCCATCAATATTTAAAGATTGTGTCAATGCGGTCAAGAAGTGTCACCCTTTCTAGGTGTTTAAACCCAATATGCACTCACATCCTACCTCGTTACATCCAATTATCACCACCGGTCCCTTCACTAAGTGGGGGATTGATTTCATGGATTTCAACCTAGCTTCAATTGGGGGGCATCATCATATTATAGTAGCTGTTGACTATTTCACGAAATGGGTTGAGGCTATGCCCATGATTAAATCCGACGCTGAGATAGCCGCAGATTTTGTATTCAACCAGATCATTACTCGGTTTGGTATTCTGAAGGAGCTTGTCACTGACCATGGTAGGCACTTTCAGAATTGGATGATGGAAGAAACGGCCTTGAAGTTAGGGTATAAGCAGGAGCATTCCTCTTCTTATTACCCTCAAGCGAATGGACAGGTTGAAGCAGTGAACAAATCACTCAAGTCTATTCTCCAACGAACCATTACATAAAGTAATACCAATTGGAATATCATGTTATATCCTACTTTGTGGGCTTATAGGACCGCGGTTAAGACTGCCATCGTTTTTTCTCCATATCAACTTGTACATGGAGTGGAGTCTGTATTGCCGGTTGAGGGTAAAATCCCTTCTTTGAAGCTAGCCATATAGCTCTTACCAGACACTTCCCCATTGGAGGAACGTTTGGTCCACTTAGAGTAGCTTGATGAGCAGCGTCGAGATGCCTTGGTGGCTTTATAAGTGAATAAGCATTGCATTCAGGTCGAGTATGATAATCTGTTCATCCAAGGAATTTTAGTGAAGGAGATTTGGTCCTTTTGTGGGATCAAGCTAAAGAAACCCTGGGGGCAGGAAAGTTTAACCCCATGTGGCATGGTCCTTATGTTTTTAAATGTGTGTTAGAGAAGGGTGCATATGTGCTAGTAGATTATGAGGGGACAACCTTAGCGGAGCTTAGAAATGGGCTCTATCTTAAAAATTACTATGCATGATTCTTAGCCACGGCTAACTATTCTATATTATTGTATAGTATTTTGAATATTTAGGTTTTTATTATGGTGATCGAGTTTGTGATTAGCTTTCATTTCTTATGGAATATGTCAATGGAGTATTCCATATATATAGGATTCGCGGATGGTGCTAGCCACCACACTCAACACTCAGCCATTGCTGCTTGGGTGATTTATACTCCTACGGGTCAGGTATTTTCTTCAGGAGGCATATGTTTACAGCCCTCTTCAAACAATGTTGCTGAGTATAGTGTCGTTATCAAGCTTCTTCAGGATTCCATTTCACGTGGTGTTCTCTCTCTTGAGGTACATCTTGATTTGCAGTTAGTAGTGTCACAGCTTAATGGCTTGTATCATGTTAGGGATCCAACATTATTATGAATATTCTTACGTGTGATATTGTTAGAACGGAAATTTGAAAACATAACATACATACATGTTCCAATAATTTATAATCAAGTTGCTGACTCATATGCTAACTATGTGTTAGATTGGCATTTGTGTCATAGACAATAAGCTCATCACAAACATACATTTTTACACATATAAATAAATAAGTCGATCATCATAAAAAAAATTCATTAAACATAGAAAATGTGATAATACATAAGTGTCATAATACAAAAATGGGGCTTCCAAGCCACCAAAATATAAATACACGGTAGTACAAAATGTATCACTCCCAGGTATCTAAGCCTGGGGAGGAAGAGGGGGATTCTGATCGTGTAATGTCACCATGGCTCTAGCTAGCCGTCGAAATAACCGCACCCATGCTCGTGGTACACCCACCACCTGAAACTGCATGGCCTCAGGCAGATCCTCCACCTACACCATGGGTACCCTATGTGTCAGCCACATGAAGTTGATATGAATACTTTGGAGCGTCCGCTCCACATCCACACCCATAATGTCATCTCCTCTTCCCTCCATCTATGATGAGGGAAACCGTCAGGCTACCGTGGTCCTACATCTGCATACATATGACAGGATGTCACTATGTGTTGTCACGCAAAAACATGTCTTTTGAGTCTATATATATCAAAAAACACAAAAAAAATAAATAATTCAAAAAACTTAAAAAGAGGGTTGGGATTCATACCAATGTCACTGTATGTTGATCCTGGTGGTAGAGGCATGTCGGTATCTCCTCGAAAATCTATCTCCACATAGGGGTAATCATCGATGGAAACAATCTGTCGCCGCCACCATGGAAAGAAATCAGTTGGATAAGGGTTGGAAACCCCACCTCCACCCAGTCTATGCATCAAATCTTCCCAACATTGTTGGGCCGGATCTCGAACCCCATGAAGAGGAACGTCAAATCTAGGGCTAAGTCTCAGAACATGCTCAAAGAAGAACGTGCTTAGTATACTACTGAAACTGAAGTTTCGTACCTTACCCATCTTGCAGTCGTTGAGCTGTTGCTTCATGTTTCTCAACAACGCAGTACTCCAATCATAAACTATGGGTCTCATGCACTCCACTGCATAGAACATCAAAGGCCACGAGGCCTGGTGGAGTGAGACTAGCCCTGCTACGCTGCCGAGTGTCAGTAGTATGGCCTTTAGGCCTAGCACCTGTATGGATTTAGTGGGGATCTGACTCCTGACCTTCTCCATGTCTAGATAACAGTATATAGCTATATACTCATCTATGGTGAGGCCACGTCCCGGCCCACAAGAACATAGGTTCACCACTTCCCCCTGTGGGACAATCCTGTAATGAAGTATATGTCCTCCACCTCTATAGTGAGGGACATCCTGTCGATCTGGAAAGCCTTTGAGTCAAGATCCCAATAGTCTACTAGCATCTGCGGCAGTCTTGGTTTGGCCGTTAAGCCACCAAGAAATCAAAACTTGTAGAGCCCTCATGCACAAAGATCTTGTTGTTCCATTAGATCTCCCCATACTGCTTCTTCTACATCTCAGTGCTCTCGTTCCCTCCATTCTAGAACCATCCTGCACATTGAATTAATTTTGGGTCATTAAATGTCATAGTAAAATTTAAACGTGGCCGCATACGCGACTATTTGATAAACAACCGTGTATGTACGCGACTTTGAGGCATTTTTTCCGCATATAGCCAGCCCTATACATGGAAAAATCCTTGATTTTTGCGTGGGCCAAGGCACATATTTTAGAGTGTCCTAGAAATCGATTTGGACCATGGAAATTTCAAAAATTTACATGCAAATGAAAGAGCAGGGCATGGGAAGTTACCTGGAAAAAACGGTGTCGGATTCCGCCGGCTGAAACTCCCGGAATTCGTGTTTGAAGTTCTGAGCTCAATTGGGTAAAAATTTCAAATGTTATATAATGTTTTGAATTTTTTACTATTTATAGAATTTTTTCAAATTTTTAAAGTTTTTTACCCCCTTTCTATAGTTTTGGACCGTTTCTAACCCTTTTGGACCATTTTTTACTAATATGATGATGTAGGAGACCATTTTGAGCGTCGTTTTGACCATTGTTTTGACCCATTCATGTCGATTTCAGGTATGATGTTTAAATTGGCATATAGGTTAGATTCCACCTCTGTTTTCATTTTGCATGACCTTATGACCATTTCATTATAACTTTAGGTACGAACCCATTCTTTCCTGTCACGAAACCTTCTTACTGTTTTAGAAGTGACATGATGTGCATGGTAGAGCTTGATGTTACATGGGTACCCTAGTTAGCTCCTTGTTTGAATTTGGTGCCCATGTCGATAATTTGTCCTTTAGGGTGTGGGATTCCGCTGTATAGTATCACCATGACATTTTGCAAGAGCCTCATACTCCTCTTGATCTTTTTGCTGGCTTGTTTCCCCAGGACTCCCTTATGTCAAGTTGTAATTGCATTATCATGAGCTTTGCCTGCCTCATTGAGCCTTATATCGGCTTCCCTGACTTTGAGTATCAGCTATACAGCCCAATCTTGTCTTATGTCTAGCCACGCAGAGCAAGTTTATATATCCTTTGCAGCTTGATTTGCTATTTTTACTGGGAGTCTGACTCATTAACTCCTCCATAATCTCCTTCTCATCAATTTGATCCTTTTTCATCAAAGAAATTTGAGATAATAGTTCGTTCCGTTCAGCCTAGGGACTGGAAGCTTAACCAATCGGTGGAGATAAACTCAGATAAATGAGTACAACTCCTAAAGTCAAACTATTAACCCAACCAATGGATGTGATATACAGTACTCTGTTCGAAGGCGACACAAGTCGACTATTACCCAAGATAACATCTTTTCTTGTCCGGCTTTTTGGTTTTTTAATTTTTTTCGGACTTTTTCAAATATTTGAAAATCTTGAAAAAGAATAAAATTGCTTTAAAGTTACAGACTAGGAAGAGACGAGTGTCAAATAGGAAAACAAACTAGTCCCAAGCAACGAAACATACCTATGCTCAATGCAAGGACACATGTGTAGGATAGCGACACTCAGGTGGAGATAAACTCAGATAGGGACTGGAAGCTTAACCAATCGGTGGAGATAAACTCAGATAAACGAGTACAACTCCTAAAGTCAAACTATTAACCCAACCAATGGATGTGATATACAGTACTCTGTTCAAAGGCGACACAACTCGACTACTGCCAAAGATAACATCTTTTCTTGTCCAGATTTTTGGTTTTTTAATTTTTTTTGGACTTTTTCAAATATTTGAAAAGCTTGAAAAAGAATAAAATTGCTTTAAAGTTACATACTAGGAAGAGACGAGTGTCAAATAGGAAAACAAACTATTCCCAAGTAGCGAAACATACCTATGCTCAATGCAAGGACACATGTGTAGGATAGCGAAACATACCTAACATACCTTTCTTTCCATATGTTCATTCACTAACTTTAATATTTGGTGGGCCAAATTGATCAAAATATTCTGATCATCAACAAAGTTCAGATAGTGTCTAAATTTCATGATCTCCACGGATAAGGTGTCGCAAATGATATGCTTTGCCCCCTGGAGAGGACCTTTCCCAATACTTTTATCTTTCAGTTCATTGAATTTTTTCTGCAACTGATTCCTGTCCTGTAATATCTTGTTTTTACTTTCACTTATTTTGGCCAACTCAGACTTTATCCTTTCATTCTTTTCCTTTAATTCTTTAATTGCTTCATCTTTTAAGCTTACTTGGGACATAGGCACCAACAAATCATCCGCAGAGAAATCATCCAATGGCTTCTCGATATTCACAATGGACAGGTCTTCGCCGGCAGGAGTCTGACTCATTAACTCCTCCATAATCTCCTTCTCATCAATTTGATCCTTTTTCATCAAAGAAATTTGAGATAACAGTTCGTTCCGTTCAGCCTCCCACCTGTCTTTTTCTTCCTGTAACTCAACAGCTCTCCCCTTATACTCCATCATCTCTTGATGGACTTTATCTTTTTCTTCTTGCAGAGCCAATAACTTAGAGGACTGAACATGCTCTGAACCTGGGATTTTCAATTTTTTCTTCAACACTTGGAGCGCATTATCTTTTTCCTCTAGCATTCTTCTGACTGCCTGGGTGTTATCTGAACTGACAATATCTGTTTGTAGTTTCTTAATCTAGATGGCATTCGCCTTATTTTTGACCCTTTCATGCTTCAATTGAATCTCTAACTTATCTGTCAAAATTTGTAATTTATTTATCTTTACCATGGCTTGTAATAAGTCTGAATAAATGATATCACTGGTTTGTTTGTGAAGTTGTATCTTATTTGGTATACTAATTTTATCCAACCGGATTTCCATCTCAGACTTCTTTTTGTCGTTTACCATAGCCATGTTAAAGGTATTCCTTTTGGCATCTCTAGCAGAAATCAGAGAATTTTTTGAACTATATAAATTTCTTACTCGCGGGAGCAAATTTCTTGTTTCTTCTAGAGATTGTTTTCTTTTATCCATATAGCTGGCTTTGAGTTCCTCCTTTGGCTTAAATATCGGGCTTGATTCTGAACCATCTACACAACCATGTATATTTTTAAAAGAAAACTGACTTACTTGCATAGCTTTCATTGGAACTAGAGCAACCTTTTTGAAACCATCAGAAATTTTTTCATTCAAAATTTCACCACCTTGAAACAACTTTGCCTTTTTATGTGATCCATCTTCGTCAATTTCCATACTTTCGATTTCAGATAGACTTCTCTTAATCACAATACTAGTACCCTCTATTATTTGGGATGCTGTGACAGGTACAGTATGTGCATCTTCATCAGACTTTGAAACCTCAGTAAACTGCAACAAATTGGTTGTTTCAGCCAACCCCTCAATAGACTGGTGATCAAATGGTTTGTTCTTATGGGCCTACTTCCTCAAGGAGATTACATGGTGGGGATCGTAATTTATCTTTGGCTCCTTTTGAAAATCCATACTCTCCAGCAATTTCTCTATGAATACTAAAGCGCCTTTACTTTTGAAAATGAAAGAGCCAACCTTGAGGGGGAATTTAATATTTGAAGACTTTTTAAAAGCTCCAAAATGCTCTTCTTTAGACTGCATCCTTTGTCTCATGAATTCTAAATAAAAAATCCTCGGGGTTAAGAAAGCAGGTAACTTATAAGGATGCCCTGTAAATCCATATATCCTTAACATAGTGGAGTCTTTATGCAGGAACCGGTCTCCAATTCGGTCCTCGGGTGAGGACTGCATCAAACATTTCATCTCGTCCAAAACACGAGGCAATTCTTCATCAAACAATATTTTATACATTTCTGACATGATCGAATTAGTAAATTCGAACATGTTGATTTGCTTGGGCAAATCAGAAGAACAAATAGTATTCAAAAACTGCAGTTCGGTGACATTGGAGCATAACAGGATGTTGAACAAGTAGGTCTGAAATCTAAAGAACCGAACCTTTGGAAACTCACTTAACTGAAGATGGATTGATTCAGCCAGGTACTAGTCTAGACTAAACACGGAAATTGACTGAGATTCAGAGCCTAAGGAACTTATTTTTAATAAAAAATCAAGGATGACTTCGCCCACGTGACAATCATCATCAAGACCCAATATTTGACAGACCAGAGATACTACTAATTGGACTTCATTTTTAAAAATATGCATAGGGTAAGGTTAGAAAATACCATCTAAATATTGACCATCTTTCAGAACACTAGACAGGAATTGGCAATGGGTTTCAGTTTCACACTTCTTGTAAGATTCAGCAAGGATTGACTCATTCACTCACTCATGATTATCAGGGTAATTTTCAGGTAAATTGAGGTTTTCGCGGATGACTGTAGCATTGGTTTTACAAAGTATTCGAGATGTGGAGTGACTCATGATAATTCTATGAGAAGGGGAGTAGTTAAAATCACACCATTCTGCAAATTCTGGGAAATGGAGGGTTTTTTCGAGGGCAAAGTAATACAGAAAGGATTTACATACATTCAATACATCATTTCCCTGTGAGTTGTAATACCACAATATTTCTTTACTAACGGACACGCTTCCTACAGATAGGAAGGGGTCACATACGCCCCTGTCTCTGTCGACCAAATAATCCTCTCTGTCATATATAACATGACCACTCTGTAATTCCTCCCCCTTGTCCATAATTCAGTTGATAAATAGCAAATAGACGGATGAATTACGAGAGCTTAATCCTTACCTGTTAACTGTAGCGGCGTATTTGAAAATGATAGTCGCAGGTTGACTAACCCACACGTCTTTTTCACCCGTCCGGAGCCAACAAAACACCCATGGGACAAGTCAACCTCCTTTTATAAGGCCCCACTCCGGATCGTTCCTCCGGCGGTTTGCACGAAACCACTTTAGCCTACGGAGTATGTCATAATTCGCCATGTGGAAAGCAGTTTATATTTTGCGACCACCTTCTACCTTTATCTGTCGTGCGCTTCCACACTTCGGACTCATTTGAAACCGTTGATCTAATTCACCTTTAACTTCCAACCTTTGGATCAAACGCCACGTACCTCATTCCGCCGGGCGTCCTGGTCGTAACCACCATGCAAGTCTTCGCTCCGGAGGTATCCCTAACCGTCGATGTGATCGACTTCATTTCTCCCCCATTAGATTAGATGGCACGTATCCAATTCCGCTGGGCTTCCCAATCTTATCCCTCACATAATTTTATGTTCCGGAATCATCTACGACCATTGATCCACTTCACCTTTAATTCTCAACCGTCAGATCAATCGCCACATAACTAATTCCGTCGGGCGCTTGGGTCTTATCTACCGTGCAAGTCTAGGCTCCGGAGTTATCCACAATCATTGATGAGATATGCCTCTATCTTGCCGTCGTCAGATCGAGTGGCATGTACTTGATTCCGTTGGGCTCTATTATTTTAACAAACATGCAACTTCACACAGCGGAGCTCACACGGATCGTGGATCTCTTCGAGCCGAATCAACAGCCATTGATTTGTGTATCCTATTAAACGCCGGGACATACTTTATCTTCCTCGCACCTCTTAGAGAGCGGACATAGTATAGGCCGTTGATCTTCAACTCTTCACTTCGTACCATTATATCTTTTGACAACTTCATCATTTTTGGTCCTCATCATACTCTTATACTATACCATTTAACCAAAGTTTGACAAGCCATTATTGTTTCTCCTTCATCATGATTTTTTTCATCCTTCTACTAAAAAATGGGTGTTAACAATAGAGATGTCCCAGTTTTTCATATCGAGTCTAGGTTACCTACATTCAGTCACCATTCACCTTTATGATCTTGTTTGAAGGAAGTTGAAACTTGAGTCAGTCATTCCTCAGTTATCTTGACTTTGCATGTCAGCCATTCCTAGTACACTTACTGGTTCGTGCACCTTATGATCGAGTCCTTCCATATTATACAGCTTTGTTGAGTACCTCGTGTTGGATGATGGGGGATGCCTTAATTCCCTCCTTCCAACGGATTTCATCCCATCAACTTTAGATCATTTATTTTGGGATAGGAATCCAGAGTGAGTTTTGAGTGCCTTGAGACTTGCAGTAATCATTGGTAGGTTCTCTCTCCATCGACATTTTTTGGGAATACATTAATGTCCCCTGATTGATGGATTCTCTCAAGTGTTTGACCTCAACGCATTTATTCACACTTGTTAGTTTGCACTCTAGAACCTTGCTTCCCATTTTCATTATCGATGGGTGATCTCGCGTCTGTTAACAGTATACATTAATGACTAGTAATTAGACGATGGACTACTATGTTCGACCTCGACACCACTATTCACATAGTAGGACATGTACTCGTAGAGGTATCTAGATTGGTGGCATCTCTTATTTGCTACCTCCTTGATAGTGCCAGTGTTCATGAGATTTCATCTCTCGTGACTTGATTCCAGTATATGTCATACATTTCCAGCCATTATGGAGATCTTGATCCATTATATATCTTCAGCATTCAGGGAGATCATGATCCTTTGTATCTTCATCATGGAGATTCTGATCTATTTATATTGTACGTGGCGATGATCACACATGTCATATTGTATCATGCATATTCATGGCCATTTTACTCTTATGTATCTGGGACTGTTGTATCTAGTTACAGTTATATGTAGAGCTTTATCATTATATTGTACTGATTGGAAGGCTGGTTCTTCCACTAGGTTCTTCATCACTCCACTTTTGGGATGGACTTATAATGTATTTTGGCCATTGTATGACCCCTCTGACCTCACACATTAGGGGGCATCTATTACAGCTGATTTTACCACACATGGTGAATCACACTTTTATGGCCTTCCCTGTCCCTATGCAAACTCCTTAGACCCCATGGACCATTTTTGTACCTTTGATGTTTCCAAGATCATCCCTAAAAACATGCAAAAATTTCCATATGTGACTTTTAATCCCTTTCTCATGTATATACGCGGATTTGACTCTTAAACCAGCATATATCGGGATGTGTGCAAAAGGAAAAATTCTTTTGGAGTTTTCCTTGATGTGGATCCAACTCACTTGTCTCTTGGCCTTCCATACTCCTTGTGATCACTTGGATTCAACCTTTCATTACCCCATTGAAGAGCTATATAAGGAATGTTGGGGTGCAGACCCCATAGGAGGTAACTCCGCGGTTAATTAGAAAATTTGTAAGCGGAGCTATGGGTCAAAATAGTCTTAGGGGTGTCAGGGTAAGTTAAAACGCTCTCTTTTTGTAATAAACCCATGGTTTAAATTCAGGGTTTAGGGTTTTTGTGGGTTCCCATGGTTTAAGATCATGGTTTTTGTAAAACTGCGCAGTATAAATAAGCGCTTATGTAAAATGGAGAGGTTAGGATTTTTGATGTACGGAAAGATAAGGCAAGTAAGGTGGGTTTTGTAAGGAAAGGACAAGTCCCAGCTGTGTGCGTGGATGACCTCTGCAGCTGTGTGCGCAGAGGGTTTTGTAAGGAAGAAAGGAAGATCTGCAGCTGTGTGCGTAGAAGCCTGCTGCTGTGTGCGTGGCTGTTAAGAAAGGAAGGAATCTGCAGCTGAGTGCGCGGATGAACTGTGGTTTTGAGGAAAGAGGAATAAAACGCAGTTTGTGGACGTAGCCCCTACACTGGGGGTGAACCACGTTATATTTGGTGTTGTGGTTTTTGTTGTGTTGTTTATGTTTCTGTCATTTTCATGCATTAAACTGAATATATCTGATAATATAAGATCTCTGCTAATACTAAGCTTCGCTGTGGATTCCCTGTAGTGGGTTATGCATGTTTGGTTTGTTTATTATGCTGTGAAGTCATATGTGAATGAATGATAAATCAACAGGAATTTGAATAATACTTATTTAGAAAGGATAAGGTACAGTAATCCCCCTCTCTGCATGCAGAAACCTGATTCTGCGGCACCCCATTACCGTTTCGGGTGAGACTGCAACCTGCACGCGGGTTATTGCCGAAAGGGCCAACACAGTGGGTCTTTTGTTGGTGCGACGTATAACGCGTTAACCCGGGTCTGCCCAAGTGCCCAACAAATTGGTTCCGTTTCCGGTTGAACTCAGTACCTGCTTACGAGGGGTTTACCTTGTACCACAAGGGCTATGTTCTGGAGGCCCTCGGAGAAGGACATCAGTCATCGGTTCACTGAACGGCAGTATTTCAAAGCTCTCTATGGTAAGTTCTTTTGAATTTATTAGGCTTACGACTTACAATACTATTGGCTAACACGGGTATATTGCTGTTTGACTCTGATTATTAGTTTAGTCGTACTAACATATGTTTGCAAGTGCCACTCTCTCGGACGAGCAACGCGGGTTGCTGCGAAACGGGAAAAGGTATAAGAGGAATTTTAGCCCTTCTTCCTTAAGCCAGGTCGCCACGTCCACCCCTGTAAACCCCAAAGAGTCGAACTCCCCACACAAACCTGCGGTTGAACACCAGCCGGCTACCCCGCGACGCCGCTCCGCTACCCCTGATATTCCGCCGCAGTCTGAGAGTCAACCAGGTTCCAGTATTCCGACCACAGGCCAGCCTACCCGTGCAAACCCCCCCCTTCCACCGCCAATCCTTTTCCCAAAACCGCCCGAACTTCCATGGCCCACCTTTTTGATGATATTAAACTCCCCATCTTTAAAGGCACGGGCTCCGAAGACCCAGAACAGTTCTGGTTTCTCTGCGACGTGGTCTGGACCGCAAAACAAATTACCGATCCAGATGTGCGCGCCGCGCAGCTCATTACATCTTTTCGGGACAGGGCTCTGACTTGGTTCATGAAATTTTCTAGCAACAAGAGCCCCAGTTTGGATGAAATCCAAGCCGCCCTCATTAAGGAATTTAAGAAACCCAAATCAGAATCACAGAGCATCACCGAACTCAAAGAGATTCAACAACGGTGCGGAGAATCCGTGTGGGACTTCGACCAGAGATTCAAAGTCTTATTAGACCAAGTAAGCTTTACTATTAGTCCTGCGCAGCACAAGGAATGGTTTATTGCTGCGTTACTGCCGCATATCACAACACTGCTCATGCAACAGAAGGTTGCTAACCAGCAAGAGGCTCTAGAAATCGCAATAAAACTAGAGACTGCCCCTGTCGGAGATGACTCTAGGATTGCTCAAATCCAAGCACAGTTAGCTGCAATGGCCCTGGAACTCCGCGAGATGAAAAAGGGGAAGTCTGACTGCGAAGCGGGGTGGTGTACGCAATGTCGGACTGAAGGACATGACAAGGAAAGGTGCCCTCTACTAGCTAAATACCTGCAGACCGGCGCGCCGAACCCCTTTCCACCACAGGTTCTGTATTGTGAGCTTTGCAGAATGACAGGCCAACATCGACCTGAGAACTGCTATCTGCTACAAAAGTATGCGCAGGGCCCTAAGAACCCCTACTGTAAATTTTGCAAATCTATCAGTCATAATGAAGAGGAGTGCCGCACCTATGATGCCTATAGGGTGCACACGGAGGGCCCATCTAACGACAATTATGGCTACCAGGGGGGTGCCTCTGGCCGAGGTACCTCTGGAGGTCATGGCGGCATGGCTGGGAGAGGCCGAAACCAAATTGTGTGTTATAATTGTAACCAAGTCGGGCATCTGGCTCGCGACTATCGGAACCCAACTACGACGTGTCGGTATTGCCGCGCCGTCGATCATGTGATTGAACAGTGCCCTCAGCTGATCGCTAAAATTCAGGCATGACAGACTATCCCTACTCCAAACCTTTAGATGATTTCTGTAGAGCCCTGCCCCGTGGCAACCATTAATGTCGTTACAAGAAGTGGACTCACGACACATATCCAGGAAACCCCAAACCGCCCTGTCGAAGCTCTAATTCGTAAGGTCCCTGCAAAAAGTCCTGCATTTGATATCCTCAGAGAAAAAGAGACATTCATGGCGGCCAAGAAAGAATTTGCTGGCCCTAGTCTACCCAGTGTCCCTCGGCAGCGTCATTCACCGCCCTACGACACGTCGATGGACAAAGAAAGTGTACTATCTACCTTTCTGCACAGCTGCCTTAAACTTTTAAGAAATCAATCTGCTCTGAATGAGCTGCAGACCATCCTTACGACCTGTGAATCTTTGCAAATTGGTGCTCCGGAAAAAACTGTTCATCGAGTCAGCAGGACCGGCAGGGAAATGCGATTGAATGCTCAGATCGGGGCATATGATATGACCGATGTTATCTTGGACTTGGGATCCGATGTCAATGTTCTAACCAAACAAACCTGGGAACAAATGGGGAAACCTACCCTTGCCTAGTCTCCTATACAGTTGCGGCTGGCCAACCAGCAAAAGATTGTACCCTTAGGAAGATTCCTGGATCTCCAAATAGATATTGACGGAGTTAGTACCTTTGCGGACTTCGAAGTAATTGAGATCATTGATGACAGCAACCCTTACCCGGCCCTGCTAGGAATTGAATGGGCAATGGCAAATGCCGCAGTGATCAACCTCAAAAAGAGACAGATGGTCTTCGAAGGGAAATACTTCAGGGTCATCTTGCCCCTGGATCCGTCACAAGGGGAACGGTATACTGAGCCAATCTACCATAACGATCAGGCTGATGTGAAACCTGTATCTCCTATCACGGCGCAGGACGAAGGTAACGCGGATTCCCCGGCCGCAGGATGGGAGTCTGGTAGCTCCTGTATGATGGACCCTGAAGAGGAACTCGAAGATTGGCAACACCGGTTGTCTGAGCTCCATCGGGGCAGCAATGCCTGCTTTACCAAATCTGTCAGATGGGTCGACTCACAGACCCGACATATACCTGTGTATGATGGTTCGAAAGATCCGGCATCGTTCATCGCACACATCTCGGCTCAGATACCTGCCCTACAAATCATGGAAGCCCTAGAGTCAGCATTCATAGCTACCGCAGTCAGATGGTGGACGAGCCATAAGAAGCAGATCCCTACCTGGGAAGTATGTCAAAAGCTCCTTCGCCTACGGTTCTCAGAGCAGTCGGCCACAGTACGAAGTAAGTTTGATGGAAAAACTTGCCCCCAGAACCATCTCAGCAACTGCTACGAGGCATGGAAGTATATCCCTCAAGATGAGTGGGTACATAGATTTGTTCACACGCTGGGACCATTGGCTAAAACCTGGTACGAGGAGGCTGAACTTCGCCGAGATACTGTAAGTTGGGATTGTCTTGTTCATAGCTTTGTCAATACTTTTTCTACTAATGATGTCTGTCCAGCCCTAGATGCAGCTATCAGGGTCATCCATACTAAGGTATTTAATGATCAAGAAGTGACTGTAAATCACCCTGATTGGACCGCACAAGAATCCTTCACAGTCGAATGTTATAATTTCACAGTCGATGAAGAAGGGGATCCGCGCAGTCTTGCTGTCCCAGAAACAGAAGGATATTGTGATGTGCATGGACCGGCAGTCGAAGTTCCCGAAGTAACACAACCCTTGAAGACGCGCACAGTTAACATTGGATCCGACGCTCAGCCTAAGCTCGCTACCATTGGCGACTATTGGGACGACGAGATGGTGAACAAGGTAACTCAACTACTCCAGGAATACCAAGATCTGTTTCCGACAAAGTTCTCTGAAATGAAAGGTATCTTGGGAGATATCAGGGTAATGAAGATCCCCCTGAAGCCTGATGCCAAGACGGTGAAGCAGCGCCCATATAGATTGAATCCAAGATACAAGGAAAAGGTTAAGCTAGAACTGGAAAAGATGCTTACGGCTGGAATCATTGAACCTATTGAAGAATCTGAGTGGGTCAGCCCTATGGTCGTCCAGGAGAAGAAGACTAAGGGTGAAATCCGAATCTGTGTCGATCTAAGGAAACTCAATGATGCCTGTCTGCACGACCCTTTCCCCACTCCCTTTACCGATGAAGTGCTCGATAATGTCAGAGGACAAGAAATATACTCTTTTACCGATGGTTTTTCGGGCTACCATCAGATCCGAATTGCTCCAGAAGACCGACACAAGACAACTTTCGCTACCGAAATGAGTTCCTTCCACTATATCGTTATGCCCTTCGGGTTAAAGAATGCACCTGCCATATTTTCCCGAGTAGTCATTTCTGCTTTTAAGGAATACATACATAAATTTTTAGAAGTTTATTTTGATGACTGGACTATTTTTGGGCTCGTAAAAGACCATATAACTAGTTTGAGACTTATGTTGGATAAATCCAGACAGCACCAAATCTCCTTGAATTTAAAAAAATGCATTTTCTACGCACCTTTTGGCATTCTACTGGGTCATGTGGTATGCAAGCAGGGATTGATGATGGACCCTGCGAAGATCGCTATTATTGTAAATCTGCCACCACCAAAATCAGTCAAACAACTTCGAACAACACTTGGGCACACTGGTTACTATCGGAAATTTATCCAAGGCTATGCTAAGATTACCGCCCCAATGGAGAAGCAACTAAAGAAAGATGTCAAGTTCGAATGGACTCCAGAATGCCAAGCAAGCCTTGACATTCTGAAAGAAAAAATGGTCACCGCACCTATCCTGGTATTCCCCGATTGGAACAAGGAATTTCATGTGCATGTGGATGCCTCCTCTATTGCTTTGGGTACTGTGCTCGCTCAGCCAGGTACAGGTAATATTGATCACCCTATCTCTTTTGCCAGCAGGAAGTTGTCTACGGCGGAGAAAAATTATACTACGATAGAACGTGAAGGTCTTGCTATGGTATATGCATTACAAAAATTTCGGCATTATCTTCTTGGTTCTCATTTTAAAATGTTTACTGATCATTCTGCTCTGAAGTACTTAGTCAACAAACCCGTGCTAGGAGGAAGAATATGCAGATGGCTACTTCTATTCCAAGAATATGATTTTGAGATCATTGTTAAGCCTGGACGACTTAACCTCGGACCTGACCACTTGTCGCGGCTCGACTCAGGCGAGGAGCCTACCAATATAGACGAAGGCCTCCCTGATGCACAATTATTTGCTATACAGATAGTTGATGACTATTTCCAGGATATTGCTCAGTATTTGGCTACAGGTATTACCCCTGCATAAATGACCACACAACAGAAGAAGCAGCTGGTGATCCGAGCCGCGGACTTCACTTTAATAGCGGGACATCTGTATAAGATGGGACCAGATGAGATATTACACAGGTGTGTCTTGGAACACGAAAAACCTCTAATATTGGCAGAAGCACACTCTGGCGCAGCAGGCGGTCACTATGCCAGTAAAGCAACAGCATAGAAGATCTTGACAGCTGGCTTATGGTGGCCCACACTCCACAAAGACGCAAGGGAATACTGCCACAGCTGCGACATCTGTCAGAGGACAGGTAAACAATCTAGGAGGGATGAAATGCCCCTAGCTCCATAAATAACATTACAGGCATTTGACAAATGGGCCATTGACTTTGTTGGTCCCATTAACCCACCTGCGAAAAAGTCAGGTGCTCGCTATATCATTACAGCAACTGATTATCTTACCCGTTGGGCCGAGGCTCAACCTGTCAAGACTTGCAGTGCTGCTACTGCTGCGAAGTTTATCTTCGACAACATCTTATCTAGATTTGGGTGTCCCAAAGTTCTTATGAGTGACCAAGGGTCGCATTTCCTAAACAAGACTATTGAAGTATTGACCGAAGAATTTCAAGTTTATCATCAAAAGAGTACCGCCTATCACCCACAAGCAAATGGGACTGTCGAAGCTTTTAACAAAATCCTTGAGCAGGCATTGACAAAGGTCTGTAACGCTAACAGGAATGATTGGGATCTTCTAATTCCAGCGGTACTATGGGCTTACAGAACTACTTGCAAGAAATTGACAGGCCATACACCCTTTCGACTAGTTTATGGACAAGAAGCTGTCATGCCCATGGAATATATTGTTCCCAGCCTCCGGATCTCTGCTTTCACCAAGATGGATGACCCTGCCATAATCACAGAAAGGATGCAGCAGATATTACAACTGGAGGAGGATAGACTTGTCGCAGGCTTCCAGCAACAGGTGCAGAAAGCCCGAGAAAAAGCGTGGCACGACAGGCACATCAAGAGGAAACATTTTCAACAGGGTGATCTTGTGCTCCTCTATGACAGCAGATTCATGAAGTTCCCCGGCAAGTTTAAAACACATTGGAAAGGACCGTATGTAGTACAGAGAGTTACCGATGGGGGCACAGTCCAGTTAGCCAAATTAAATGGCGAGCTTTTTCCCTCTATGATAAACGGGAGCCGTTTAAAAAAGTACATAGACAGGCCAGATGTTCAGCGCAGGGGATAGCGTCAATTAAATATGTAACATGCTTACTGCACTATGTAGTCTGTTCTGTCCACAGCCTGCGAAGTAACACACTGGTCGTAGGTCGCAGGGTCACGTTGTGTCGAAGTCTCAGGGTGTGCCGCAACCGCGGTGGATGGGACATACCGCAATTCGACGGCGCTAGCACGAGTGTTGCTCTCATTACCGATCATCATGAGATTTTGGGAAAATCCGGTGCACTGGGGAGCAGATTCCCGGAACGTCGTCAGATTTAGTATCATGTCTAAACCATGATACCACTCTCCGCATTAGGATTTTATAAGGGGCTATTTCGACTTGTAAATTCTATCTAAATCCATCTGTGACATTTCAGCCTGAACTATGTCGAACGACAGTAATGTTCAGACGTTGGTACGGGACGAAAGGGACAGAGGTCTGCAACACCTCTTAGCTATGCCATTTACAGAGTTCTGCTTGGCTAAGTACAAGGACAGGCAGGAGTTTGCTCTAAATTTGCACCGACGGCCAGGAGTCTGCTCTAACATAGAGCAGCCAAGGGCGTGAGGCCTCGCAGAATGACTCTGGGAAATCCCCCTGCGCCGACTGTTGGTGTCGCGGAACCACACCAAGTAGGCTTCTCATGTGGTGGGACACGCAATTCCAGGGGACCCCAAAGTCGTGGATGGTCAAGTATCGGCCATCCGAGAGCCGGATGTTGATGTCGATGGTTGCGACGGCTTTCATCAGTAAACCTGCTGCAAAGGACAGAAGTATGCAGCTGGCAGCAGCATGGAGAGCTTCATTAAGCAGTATAATATATCTCTTCAGCGAAATTATGCCATCGGAGAAGATGCAGAGTGTCCCGGGACGGGCCACTGGTGAGTCTTAGGGGCCTGTTGGGGTGCAGACCCCATAGGAGGTAACTCCGCAGTTAATTAGAAAATTTGTAAGCGGAGCTATGGGTCAAAATAGTCTTAGGGGTGTCAGGGTAAGTTAAAACCCTCTCTTTTTGTAATAAACCCATGGTTTAAATTCAGGGTTTAGGGTTTTTGTGGGTGCCCATGGTTTAAGATCATGGTTTTTGTAAAACTGCGTAGTATAAATAAGCGCTTATGTAAAATGGAGAGGTTAGGCTTTTTGATGTACGGAAAGATAAGGCAAGTAAGGTGGGTTTTGTAAGGAAAGGACAAGTCCCAGCTGTGTGTGTGGACGACCTCTGCAGCTGTGTGCGCAGAGGGTTTTGTAAGGAAGAAAGGAAGATCTGCAGCTGTGTGCGTAGAAGCCTGCTGCTGTGTGCGTGGCTGTTAAGAAAGGAAGGAATCTGCAGCTGAGTGCGCGGATGAACTGTGGTTTTGAGGAAAGAGGAATAAAACACAGTTTGTGTACGTAGCCCCTACACTGGGGGTGAACCACGTTATATTTGGTGTTGTGGTTTTTGTTGTGTTGTTTCTGTTTCTGTGATTTTCATGCATTAAACTGAATATATCTGATAATATAAGATCTCTGCTAATACTAAGCTTCGCTGTGGATTCCCTGTAGTGGGTTATGCAAGTTTGGTTTGTTTATTATGCTGTGAAGTCATATGTGAATGAATGATAAATCAACAGGAATTTGAATAATACTTATTTAGAAAGGCTAAGGTACAGTAATCCCCCTCTCTGCATGCAGAAACCTGATTCTGCGGCACCCCATTGCTGTTTCGGGTGAGACTGCAACTTGCGCGCGGGTTGTTGCCGAAAGGGCCAACACAGTGGGTATTTTGTTGGTGCGACGTATAACGCGTTAACCCGGGTCTGCCCAAGTGCCCAACAAGGAACCCTTTGGATACATTGAAGGCATGAGGAATTGAAGAGCAGGAAAACTATAGTCCATTGTTGCCGGATCTTATACTTAAGTCTGCATCTCTTTGTTCCTTGGAGAACTTTTGTGTTCTTCCCAAGATTTCCTTTTGCTTGTGAGCTTGCTATCGAGAGATGGAGGATTGCAGTGCTGGAGGCCCAAGTGGGACTCAATTTCTCTGATTCGCAGACATGCCAACAGAGGCTGTCACTATTGTAATCTCTATTTTATATTAATATAAATATCTTTTCCTGTCCAATAATATGTGTTTAAATGATTATTTAATCCATGGATGCTTTTAAATGCTTATATTTTATTGATTATATATGATAGAGTAGTTCTAACACAATTATATATACCATGCTTGTCTTGTTTATTGAATGTTGAGGAAGTAATTTATCAATTCAAGCTGGATTTGGAAAGCTCAACGAGGATCTACATCAACCATCCGGAATAAGGTATGAACCGAGATCCTTTAGTGTTAGTTATTTAGTTTCTCTTGCATATAGGAAATGATTGATTTCTGGAGTCAAGTTGTCTGTTGTGGTACCCCAAGCCATAGGAATTTCTCTCCATAACACACATGCAAATCCAAAGAAGGGAACAGCAAACCCTTCAATGATTCCTCCGGATCCAAAGGTGAAAAAGGGAAGAAATGGGACAAATGCACATACTGTTAGAAAGGATTCCATCTAGAATCCTCATGCATGAAGAAGCAGATAGATGAGATGGCCCAGATACTTCAGAAGAAAAACCTTGGGGATTACATTCCAGAGGGAGCCAAGAAGAAGCCTAAAGATCATGCTCCTGGGAAAGGTAACTCTATCCATGCTTTGATTTGCATTAATTCATCTCCCTATGCATAGATTGTAGATTCAGGTGCATCTCACCACATGGATGCAACAAGGAAGCCTTCTCTTCATTGGATGCATGCAAAGGTCCTCCTGTACTCATGGGGGACGATTCTCCTATTGATATCACTAGCAAGGGAAGAATTGAAATCAATCATGGTAGCTTTGAGGATGTGCTACATGTTCAAAAAATCTCAGTGAATCTTCTCTTCTTCTATCAGATTACACATTTTGGCACCAGAAAGAGATTTGAATTCACTCTTGATGCTGTGAATATATTCGACATACAAAGAAACTTTAAAGTTTTCACTAGTGAGGTAAATCACAGATCCAGGTTTTACAAATTTTCTGAATTCATTGAACCACATTATGCCTTATTACTTATGCATGCTGATGATAGTAGTAGGTTATGGCACGAAAGATTTGGTCATCTTAATTTTAGATACATGCAACAACTCTACAAGTAGGAAATGGTCATTGGCTTTCCCAACATTCATTTTTCCAAAGGAGTTTGTCAAGGATGTGTTATTGGCAAACATCATCAAGTGAAGTTTGAAAAAGGGAAGGCTAAGACCAGACCTCTCGTATCTAGTTGGGGCAGTCTCTCGGTTCATGCAAGAACCACATGAGCTACATTGGAAGGCTTCCAAGTATATCCTTCTATATGTACATGGCACCATCACCTTTGGGATTCACTATGTAGCAGATTCTACATTAGATCTCATACGATTCACTGATTCTGACTCGGCTGGCAATAGCATTGATTGCAAGTCCACATCTGGGTACTCACTCAGTCTAGGTTCGGTGGCACTTTGCTGGTTGAGCAAGAAGCAGGCTGCTATTGCTCTATCTTCATTCGAGGCCGAATACAGAGGGGTAGTCAACATAATTGTTTAGGCTTTGTGGCTACAACATTTTCTCAGTGAGTTGGGCTTCGAGTTCCACCGGCAAACTGTCATCTGGTGTGACAACCTAAGCACTCTAAATTTATGTAGAGATCCAGTACAAAGGCAGCGGACGAAGCACATAGAGATCCACATGCACTATATCATAGATTTTTTGCATGAGTGGATCATCAACTTGCAGTTCTGTCCTTTAGCTTAATAGACTACCGATATATTCACCAAGACCTTCACTGCGCAAAAGTTCCACTCTATATGTGATCGTCTTGGATTGAAGGACACTGTTTCCTAGCAACTATATTTTTCTTCTTTTGCTACAGTGTATCTTGAGGGGGGGTTTTCCCATGAGGTTTTCCCTCTTTACTCATTTTATTTCAGTTTTCATTAGTTGCATTGTTTTTGGGTGACCTATTATGGCCTTAGTTTCCAGGGCCCTTTCTTTATTACCCCATAGTAGTGTTCAGAGGGGGTGTTGGAGATCCATGCAAGCTCAGTTTCCTCTTTAACTGGCAGCCTTGGTGTCAGTTCACTCCGTAACTGATGGCATGCATCAGTTCTCTTTAGACCACCATTATGTATGTTTCTTATTTTCTACTAATCAGGATAGCTATTATGTATTGTAATTTTTTACACACATCATTACAAAATTATTCATTCCTTCTCTCTGTTTTCATTATTTTTTTGTTTTGCAAGCGGTGTGTTCTCTCTTGCTAGATAGATCTTTATGTGCAGGTGTTCAACACTCATCTACAGGTTGAACATCTATCATTTTATTATCATACTTGTGTTTATTTGGGTCAACTTGTTCATGACAAAGTATACTCCCTTCAATTCTTATAACAGAAGATACTCTTAATTGCATTTTTCTATTACGTTTTGTTAGGAACCCATGTCTTTACCATGTTAATATATTGTTGTTGGACGCATATGCTTTGTAAGTCATCCCATAGTAATTGTTGATCCATAGTTTGTGTTATTGTTGTTGGGCGCATATGCTTTGTAAGCTGCTTGTAGTATTTGTTGATCCATAGTTTATATTGGCCCATGGTTTTGACCCATAGTATTGGTGCCTATTTTTAGTATATAAGTGTGTGTTGAGGCCAAGGAATTCACGATGAAGTTATTTTGTATTGATCTTGATCAAAGGAGGTTTCCCCCTCGAAGTTGCCTATGATTAATATAAAATTGATTTTGAGTTCTGCTGCTATATCATGTATTTTGATTACTTGTTTGCTGCAGGGTCCTCACATCTGGTATCAGAGCGCTTTCTTGGGCTCGTTGGGTGAAATTTTTGTCCAAATTTTTTTCGCTTCTATTGCAGGTTCGGATCTGGGAATAATCCCTATCCGCTTAACTGTGGGAAGTACTTGGGCATAAGCCCTAAAACTCATTGTGAGGAGTACCACAAGAACCCCGAAGTAGATGGCCCATTGAGAGGACCTGCCAGGGAAAAGGGCAACGACCCCTACCTGATTGACTAGTTCCCACCCGTGAGGTAAACCAAGAGCTATCATTTGTGGCCAAGCGGTTATCAGTTTTACCTGAGCCATGGAGTGAGAGGTACTGCCCCAATACGCAAGCCGTCAAATAGCATTGGTGGCCGAGTGAATCCCTTGAACCGATAGGAAGCCGCACATACCTGGGGTCCATATCTATTTTCAGTTGCACAATCACAGATTTCCTCTGTCCAGAACTGTTGCCAGTCAGTTCCGCGCAGTTGCAGATCCATTTGTTGCCGATCACTTCTGCGCCGTTGCAGATTCCACTGTTTTCGATCACTTTCACGCCATTGCAGATCCCTTCCTGAAAAAAAAAAGTATAAAATTCTGTTTTTCAGCCATATCTCCTTGGTTTCAACTCGGTTTACCCTGAAACTTCACTCACACCTCTGCAATTCCATTCTACATAATTCATTCCTGAAGACCCTATCCCAAATTCCACTTCCCAAAACCCGAAATCCCACATTTGTCTATTTTTAGGGTTTGTGATAACTCCTTCTATTTTCACCCAAATGCCTTCAAATTTTGCCACCGTATTCCTTTCCTCATTCTGCTTCTTTTTTCCTCTCTACCAAATTTTCTCATTCTTTCACCCCGCTCCTAAAATCCCCATTTTTTGCTTCCCTGTCCTTTCGACAGTGTCCAAAACTTACTCAAACCCAAATTACCCTTCCGATTTTTTTCCAAATCCATATTTTCCTCTACTGAAACAGTTTCTGTTTTTGCTTTTCTACCCACTTCCCAAAAAAAAAAACTCCTGGTTATGGTTGTCACCCGCACAGGAGCAAAAACCATGGAGGAAGCACTTGCAGCCATCCAAGCCAAACTCCAGGAACTGGATGAAAAATTTCTTGGTCTCCATCTTGAGCATTCAGCTATGAACACCAGACAACAGTCCAAGTCTTCATCAAACAATGGGTTCTCTTCTTCCAACAATTTTCACGGTCCGAAGCTAGATTTTCGTCGCTTCAATGGTACTGATCCGACTGGATGGATCTATCGTGCAGAACAGTATTTTAGTCTTCATAATACTTTTGATGTCCACCAAGTTCCACTTGCCTCCTTTCATTTGGAACATGAAGCTCTTCAATGGTATCGTTGGTACATCAAGGCTCATGAAGAGCCAAAATGGCCTGGTTTTTGCCAGCTCCTTTTGTAACGATTTGGTCCTAGTGCTTTTGATGACTTCACAGGAGCTCTCACTAAACTTTGCCAAATTGGCACTGTGAAAGAGTATCAAACTGAATTTGAGAAACTAGCTAATCACACCGAAGGATTACCGGATGACTTCTACCGGAGTTGTTTTATCAGTGGTCTAAATGATGCAATTCGCTTTGAGGTCAAAATGTTCAGTCCCAACACAATGATGGAAGCCCTGGGGTTGGCTAAGTTTGCAGAAGACAAGATGGTAGCCCAACAACGCTCCAAATCCTCTTTTGTTCCCTTCCGAAATATGGGTTCTCAACGACCTCCCATTCCGCCAGCTCCTCGCTCACCTCCAATCAAGCATTTGTCTGAAACAGAGATGCAGGCACGCAGAGAAAAAGGGCTTTGTTATAATTGTGCTGAGAAATTTAGTTGGGGACATCGATGTGTTCAACAAAAGCTCTATCTCTTGGATGTGGATTCTCCACCTGCCTCTGAAATTGGTGAAGAAGCTTCCGATACAATGGATGCTCCGGTTGACACTCAGGAGCCGCCTACTGACCCTCCATCTCAGGATGACCAGCTCGAGATATCCCTCCATGCTTTAGCTGGAGTCACTGCCCCCCAAACAATGCGGGTACACGGTTACTTCAAGAAGCTTCCTCTTACAATACTCATTGATTCTGGAAGCACTCATAATTTCATTGACCCTCAAATCGCCAAACAAGCTGATTGTTTTATCCATCCTTGCTCTAACTTTGAATTCATGGTTGCCAATGGGGGCACCTTACCTTGCAAAGGGAAGTGTCGTAATGTGTGTATCTCTATGGGAGATTATAATTTCCGCTCTGACATGTTTGCCTTGACCTTAGGCGGATGTGATGTGGTTTTGGGCGCTCAATGGCTGCGCACACTTGGCCCCATATTATGGGATTTTGCTGAAATTTGGATGCAGTTCTCCCCCGATGGACACAAACACACATTGGAAGGATTACAACCAGGGTCTCTCAGCATCATCAGTTCACATCGCATGGAAAAACTCCTTAAGAAGATTTCCCATGGTGTCATCGCTCAGCTTCATTCCATTCAAATGCAACCATCAGTGGCCCCCACTACTCCTTTGGAGCTCCAACAAATTCTGGATCGATATACAGGTGTTTTTGCTGAATCAGTGGGACTTCCACCTTCACGACCAGAGGACCATCGTATTCAACTCCTTCCTGGTAGCATTCCTCCCAACATCAGGCCCTATCGCTACCCATTTCACCAAAAAACAGAGATTGAACTCCTCGTTAGGGACTTACTGAAGCAAGGTATTATTCGCCCAAGCACAAGTTCCTTTTCCTCACCAGTTCTTCTTGTCCACAAAAAAGATGGGTCATGGCACCTCTGC
>LPNX010730238.1:56033-82591 GCA_001517045.1 Pseudotsuga menziesii | reverse complement strand
AAGACACTCAAGAGCCTTCGTGGTTTTTTGGGGTTGACTGGCTACTACCGCAAGTTTGTCAAGGATTATGGGAAGATTGCAGCTCCATTAACTGCTCTGTGGAAAAAGGATGCTTTTACATGGACACATGTTACTGAGTGTGCATTTGACAAGCTGAAACAAGCTATGTGTACTTTCACCAGTCATATTTGGACAGAACTCTTTCACCACACTGGCACCAAACTGAAGATGAGTTCAGGTTATCACCCCCAAACGGATGGTCAGACTGAAATTATCAATAAATGCTTGGAAACTTATCTTCGTTGCTTCTCCTCTGAGCAACAACATCAGTGGGAAAAGTGGCTCCCTCTCGCTGAATGGTGGTACAATACTTCTTACCACACTGCCTCTAAAATGACTCCATATGAAGCAGTTTATGGTCAGGCACCGCCAGTTCTTCTTCCTTACACCCCCAGCAGTTCTCTAGTTCAGGAAGTTGACGCGGTCCTTCGAAACCGCGATGAGGTTCTTCACATTTTGCGTGAAAACCTTCACATGGCAAGAAATTGTATGAAGCAACAAGCTGATGAACACCGTTCTAAGTGCACTTTTGAAGCCTATGATATGGTTTTTCTTCGTCTCCAGCCTTACAAGCAATCCTCACTAAAACTCAAAGGGCATCATAAGCTCGCTCCAAAGTTCTATGGGCCATATAGGATTCTTCAGAAGATTGGGTCTGTTGCTTATAAATTGGAACTTCTGCCTTCTTCCCTCATTCATCTAGTATTTCATGTCTCTTGTTTGAAGAAAGTTCTTGGCACCAACATCAAAGGCCAAACTATTTTACCAGAACTAGATAATGAAGGATCCATCTTTTTGGAGCCAGAGGCTGTCCTCAATAAGCGCACTCGTCAACTTCGCTCTCGCTCAATCACAGAGGTCTTAATTCAATGGTGCGGAATGCAGCCCGAGGATGCTACGTGGGAACCACTCCTTTAGATTCAGCGACAATTTCCACATCTAAAGCTTTGAGGACAAAACTTTTTCTAAGGGGGAGGGGATGTTAGGAACCCATGTCTTTACCGTGTTAGTATATTGTTGTTGGACGCATATGCTTTGTAAGTCGTCCCATAGTAATTGTTGATCCATAGTTTGTGTTATTGTTGTTGGGTGCATATGCTTTGTAAGCCGCCTGTAGTATTTGTTGATCCATAGTTTATATTGGCCCATGGTTTTGACCCATAGTATTAGCGCCTATTTTTAGTATATAAGTGTGTGTTGAGGCCAAGGAAGTCACGGTGAAGTTATTTTGTATTGAGCTTGCTCAAAGGAGGTTGCCCCCTCGAAGTGGCCTGCGATTAATATAAAAGTGATTTTGAGTTCTGCTGCTATATCGTGTATTTTGATTACTTGTTTGCTGCAGGGTCCTCACACGTTTTATGCTATTATTAAATTTACAAGTTGTTGAATCACTTTCTGAAATAGTTTCATTGTTGTTAAAATGATTAATGCATGCATTATATTAAATTTAGAAGATGTTGAATCAATTTATCAAATAATGTCCTCCCTTTTTGTAATGATTAATGCATATATATATATATATATATATATATAGAGAGAGAGAGAGAGAGATAGAGAGAGAGGTATACAAATTTTTAGGAAGGATAAATCTCTTTGTACAAATAATTAATCAATGAAAAATAAAACAAAAGCCACAAGGTAGCAATGTTCTTTACATTACTTTTGTGATAAGATGACGACTATAAAAGAAAGATTTAGCACAAGATTTAATGCTAAGTTAAAATTTGTTTTATAAGTAAAAAGGTTAATCAAGTTTACTCTATTTTATATACTTTTCAAAACTACGTATCAAATCCAACAGTGTAAAATAATAAGAATGTAAATATGTTAAATCAATTGTAATTCTACGCTCTGAATGTGTTAATTTGTTTAGATATAAAAATGTATTATTAAAAATGTATTATTAAAAATGTTTATACAATTTTGTATGATAAAGATGTTGGTTATGTGAGTAACACTTTATCATTATATAATTTCTTAAAAATAATATATGTTATATGCAAAAATGATAACATAATAATGCATACTAGTTAGTATATATATATTAAAAGTTGAAATATAAAAAGTTTAAAAACACAAATGCAAATATAAATATATTTATAAAAATCAAAATTGTATTTTTACATATCTATGATGATGATGATTAAAGTCTACTAAGAATAACTTTGGTATATTGGACCTTAAGAAAGATAATGTTTGGTTTACATTAAAATCTTGTTACTATGCTCAAAAAGCTTGCCAATAAGTTTTCCAAGCTGATTATAGTTTTGGCAAGTTAAGAGATTATAAAGGTTTTGTATTGTAACAAATACCATGAAACTCAGATTTAATATAGGTGTAAGCAATACACTCTAAAAGAAAGTGATTTTCTACAACCAATATAAATGCATTTTAAATGATTAAAAGTTATGCATCCATTTCAAACAATAGAAAAAATATAAACTGAAAAATTATACTAAAATATAATTCTAACATTTTAACTATATACATTAATGCAGTTAAATGTTTAACATATTTACTAAACATATATAAAAGTGAGTTGCTTTTTTTAACTAAAATATATTATTACAAAATAGAAATGGTTATTAACTATTTAAATTAAAAACATAAAATTACACAAATTATATATAAATCAAATTTCACTAAATTAAATACAAATAAATATAAATAATTTTTTGTTCAATTATCTCATTATCATAAACTAAATTTTAAAACTTATTTAAATTGATTCAAAAATTTAAATATAATATGGATTATATTAAATCTTATTTTCAAAACTTATAATATGGATTATATTAAATTTTATTTTCAAAGCTTATTATAATTCAAACATACCAAACTATCTCCAACATATTGAACATGTTGGGTCTGTATACTTGTCAATAATTAATTAATGTTGACCAATATAATTATCAAAACAAAATCAAAATCTAGACGAACCATAAACAAAACACATTCAACCACTCCAAGACTGTGCAACCATAGCAACCTTTCTTTGGCTCGCTATAATTTTAGATGTGAGCGTTTTGAAGTTGTTGCGTGCATTCGTGGGACAAGAAATACAATGATGAATTTACGACAACTATCACATACATCGTCTAATCACAGAGAGACAAACGAATAAAGAAAGGCAGCTCAACTCTACCCACACTGATATGTATGTTACGTTATAAATATAAGTAATTATTTTTAGATTGAGAGCCATATCTGTTACTGCTGATTTTACCACACATGGTGGATCAGACCTTTATGGCCTTCCCTGTCTCTCTGCAGACTCGTTGGACCCCATGGACCATTTTTGTACATTTGATGTTTCCAAGATCATCCCTAAAAACATGCAGTATTTGCCATACGTGAATTTTAAACCTGTTCTCACGTATATACACGGATATGACACTCAAACCCATGTACATCAGGATGTGTGCAAAAGGCCAAATACTTTTAGAGTTTTCCTTGATGTGGATCCGAGTCACTTGTCTCTTGGCCTTCCATATGCCTTGAGATTGCTCGGATTTGACCTTCCATTACCCCATTGAAGCACTATATAAGGAACCCTTTGAATACATTGAAAGGAGAGGAATTGAATAGCAAGAAAACTATAGTCCATTGTTGCAAAAGCTTATACTTGAGTCTGCATCCCTCTATCCCTTTGAGCACTTTGTGTTCTTCCCAAGCTTTCCTTTGCTTGTGAGCTTGGTATCGAGAGATGGAGGATTGAAGTGATGGAGGCCCAGGTGGAGGACTCGGTTTTTCTGGTTCGCAGACATGCCGACAGAGGTTGTCACTATTGTAACCTCTGATTTATATTAATAGAAATACCTTTTCCTATCCAATAATGTGTAATGAAATGAGTATTGAATCCATGGATGCTTTTAAATGATTATATGTTATTGATTATATATGTTAGAGTAGGTCTAACACTGTTATATAGCATGTTTTTCTTGTTTGTTGAATGTTGAGAGAGAAAATTGTTAATACAAGTGAGAGTGGAAAAGCTCAACGGGGATCTACATCAACCATCTGGAATAAGGTATGTTTCGAGATCCTTTAGTGTTAGATGTTTTGTTTCTCTTGCATATAGGAAAGGATTGATTTATGTGGTTACTCTGTCTATTGTGGTACCCCAAGCCATAGGAAGTTTTCTCTGTAACAGAATTGGCGACCATACTGGGGAGTTCCTAGTCATTTCCTTTGGGGGTTTTATCAGCATTCAATGTTCTTGAATTGCTCTGATTTCTCTGTTTCTGAGTTGGGTGTAGGGGCATGTTTGCCTAGTAGTGCCTGATAGGAGTAAATTTTGTCTCAACTTGTCTGTTTACCTTCTTTTTTATCTCTTTTTCTTCCTGTACGCGAGTTTTGTATTCACAAACGCGTGTACATGCAGTTTTTACTAAGATATTCGCTTATATACGCGGGTTTTATGCACACAATTGTGTAGGCCGTGAGTTTGGCCTTTGGGGGGAAGGTTAAGTGTTGCTGGGTGAGTTTGGATAGTTGCTGAGTCTTCTTGGATGCTTATGGAGTCTGTATACACCTATGTTTCTGACCAAAGACACTTTTTTAGTTTGAATTTTTTGAGAATGTTCCTTGTCATTGCATTTTCTATTTTTTGTTTTGGGATTAGTGCATTAGGTCTCTTTTACCTTAGAGATTTGCTTGGGTGCTGTCTGATAGTGCTTGCAGATTCTGGGGGTGGTAGAGTCATACTTTTGCTTTATTATCTCATTTTAATTCAAAAAATACAAAAACATTTGCTTTTTGCATCATTATGCATTGTTGCATTTTGCATGGTACTTGCATTAGGTTTTCTTGGAGAAGTATTAGTTAGATCTTCATATAGGAATGATTGCATATTCATTTGAAGGAAATTTTGCACTTCACGTAGTAGCATACCCCATTTTTCATTCGACAAACTACATTTGCATTGATTGTTAGGTGTGCATTTTACTTCTTGTTGCGTCATAACATCATTAGTTGCATGATCATTTTCCCTTTTGAGTAATAATCCAATTAAAATCAATGCATAATAAAATGAATTACACTCTTTTATTTTATAGGGTGCACCAAGAAGATTAGGTTTTAGGGTCTTGGAATAGTTCATTGTGAGTAAATTTTCCAAGACCACTAAACGAAACATTTATGTGTCTGTCCAGGTGAGAGAGTGAAATTCATTTATATAATTACTATTTCTCAGGATCCTACTCTTACAAGGGAGTTAAGCACGAGGCAGTGTGAGTGGTTATTGATTGGGATGACCCCTGGTAATAACTAAGTAGCACTGGAGATATTTCTAGAATTGTATTCATATCTAGGGGCTCTTTCGAGAGTTTCGGGCTTTGATACCCTACCCATACGGTCAATCCCACCTGTGACTATCTACCTGAGCATTGATTATATTGAGGTGAACTGAGTTGCATTACCTAGGTTATCAAGGGGGTACTTCATATAGATTATTCTGTAGGTGTCATGGCTAGTTAAGAGTCGGACAACACATTTTTTATATGCATTGAAGCTAAGGGCCACTATAATTGGTTACGAACCTCAAGCCTCTCCTAGGTGATACATACCTGCTTCATTCGGGAGCTCACATATCCTACCCTTGTTTGCTTGTGATTTGGATTTACATTGTATAGGTGTATGCTCTTTGCATGCTAGTTTGCATAGGGTTTGCATTGAGTCATTGTGGATTCAAGTGTGGCACTTCACTGTTCTCATCATTTAGCAAGATTTTCGCCTTCCACGTCTCCTCCTCCTTTGGGAGAGAGAAACAGACAGTCTGGGAAGACTACTTCTCACATTGATTCATACACAATGGGAGATCACGAGAATGAGATTCCTCAGATTTATTCTCCACCTCACAAGGTTGGGGATGTATATTCTACTCATGTATATGATGCTTCACCAGAAATACCTTCACATTTTGGTTATGATCCCTCATTCACAGGTCACCGGTATTGGTTACCAAGTGACGAGACTCATCATGAACCCACAAGCACTAGTTATATTCGTTATGGCATGCCTAATATCCCTACACACGATCTGACACATCATGCTGAGGAAAAAATTGAACCTAGCACTACGCCTGGGGGCACTCCTATTCCTTTCCATGCAAAGAGATTTGGGAGCACTAGTCACATTGCACCTTCCATCTTGGTGGTGGAAGCTGCCTCACTTGTCCGTCCTAGACCTAGTGTTAGTAGTCATATGCAGATACCAAAACCGAGATGAGTGACCATAGGTAACACCAGTTACATCCCTTCACATGTCCCTTCATCCTCAAACCCTACTCTTTCGAATGCATTTTTGACAACCCTTTCTCCCCCTCATTCACGTGGTCCTTCGGGCCGGAATATTGCTACTAGTCATGTTGGTACTACGACTGCTCGCATGGTAGTATTTTAGATTCAAGTACCTCTTATTGTTTCAGGAGTTCATATTCCAATTTCTGGATCATCTCACGGTCCATCGCAAGGAGTTCCCCATATCCCTAATTATGAAGCTTATGATGGGACATCCCATGGGACACCTTATGGAGCTTCTCATGGACAATCTTATGGATCGAAGTATGGACAGAAATATAAACCCTATGGGTACGGGTATCAACAACCTACTTACTCGTCTAATTATGGCTTTGTAGCAATGCATAGTCAAGGTACACCACATCATAATGCTTCCATGCAGCCCTACACGGGTCAAACAAAAGGAGGATATTATGGCCAAGGACATGGTATTTACAGTAATCATCCTTATATGAACCAGAACTATCAGGGAGCGTGGCATAGACCGAATAAACCTAGGCTCCCTTTCCTTGCAACGTTGAAATTACCTGGCTTATCGAGACTCATGAACGATCTGGTATCTCATGACTCGGATTGGCCAGTTGTCCCTAACAAGCTTCCCTCAGACATTCCCAAGTTCAAGAGCAAAGCAAGAGAATATCCTAGTGAACATGTCACTTATTTTCACCTTTGGTGCTCTTCCAATTCCTTACATGACGACTCAATCCATTTAAGGCTATTTCAACACACCCTCACCTGGCCTATAGCGAAATGGTATATAGAGTTACCAAGGGGGGCATTCGTTTTGTTCGATGACCTTGCTATGAATTTCCTCAATCACTTCTAGCTACCCGTGTGTTACGACGTTGGTACAAATCTCTTGTTGACATTTCAACAAGAAAAAGCCACACATATCTCTGACCATATCCAAGAGTGGCGTAGACATAAGCAGTTGATTAAAACCTTCATACCACTGTAATTTCTCCTTGAGTGGTTCCTCAAATCGTTGTTACCTTACATCATGAAGGATGTTTCTACATTCAGACTCCAAAATGAAAGACAAGCAATCTTTAGGGCATAGGAGTTGGATTTGAACTATGCTCAATCTGGACTTTTGTATGAGATCATACCTAATTCTTTGTGTTCTAGTTTCAATCCCAAGATCAATCCTAGACCACATGTCGATGGCATTGTGGGTTGTACAAGTGTAAAACCTATGGATTCAGTTGTGAAACAAGTGAGCCAGTTGTCTATTAATCAATCCACTTCAGAACAAGACACGGCTTCGTCCCAACCCACCCAAATGGTGAGTGTAATTTCCGTGCAATCGTCGAACCAAAAGGGAAACCAGTAGTTCGGAAGGAATAAGAAAAAGGGTAAAAATAAGCATAATGGTAGGAACAAGAATGAAAATGCCAATTTTAATGACAAGAATTCCCGCAATGCTGGGGGGGACAAGCAGTCTAAACGTAAGGTTAAGTTTCCTTGCAAATTGTGTAAGGAGGACCGCCTCACTCACTTGTGCCCTCATATGGAAGATGCCTCGAGATTCATAGCATAGGGCCCCGCTGTGCTAACCAATCCTTTACCCCATAATCAAAATATGAAATCGAGGACCAATGATCCTCATTCTGTGACGTGTGGAGATCAAAATCTGCTGGAAGCCAATACTGGTCATGGTTGCATCAACATGGTACATGCTACTAAGGTTGTGACTCGTGCGAAATATTATGGTTCGTCACAACCAGACCTTGGAAAAAAACCCACTCCACTTGAGATCCCTTTGCATATCAAAAACCCTATGGATAAACCTGAAATTGCACCTCGCATTCCTAAGGGAGTCCTAAAGCATTTGGGGCACAATACTAATGCCCAAAACTATTCCGTTGTCAAGGATTTGGGCCAAACTCCTTGTGCGATGTCCGCACTTGAAGTACTTCAGAGTTGTCCTCCGCAAAGGAAATCCTTGCTTTCTGCTCTTGGGATTAATGATGATAACTCTTCTTCCGTCATCAAATTTGAAACCATGGGACTACAACCTCACTTGCCTTACTACATGTCTCTTTTGATTCATGTAGAGTGTCTTAATATGATCGTCAAATGCACTGTGATTGAGGAAGGTGTTGCTTCTTTCGTAATGTCTTTGTCATGATGGAAGGGTTTGGGTTCTCCTGATTTGTCTCAATCTGCTTCCATGTTGACTGCCTTTGATGGTAGATCATTTTGGCCACATGGGATTCTTCCTTCTCTTAAGGTCCAATTGGGATGGAAGACCATCGTGATCGAGTTCGAGGTGGTTGATGCACCCCTTGACTACAATATTTTACTGGGTTGAAATTGGATGTATAGTATGCAAGCCGTAGCCTCTTCTCTATTTTGAGCAGTATGCTTTCCATTTAGTGGAAAGATTGTTACGATTTATCAAACATAGTTTCGTAATCTGAGTGTCAGTGCATCATTGGGAGCTTCTATCCCAATTGTCGATCATTCTTAGCTGGAAACTGGGAGTGTGGGTGTGGGTATGTGTCCATCTCTTATGGGGACCTTTAGTTGTCCTGCACCCGTTCTTATGATCGGATCTAGTTTCAGTGGGGATTCATCTTCATTGAAGTCGGTTTCTTTTCACACAACCCATATGGAAGATCCTTGGATTCTTCTTTCACTGAGTCCTTCGAATGGACCTGTCAAAATAGATGTGTTGCTGCCTACAACAATGATAGCATATCAATCGAATCTTGATTGTGTTGCAGAGCCTAGTCCTTCCTCTTCGCGGATGGAGGAGGAGGACCCGTATGTGCTGCCTACATGGGAACTTGAGTCCTCTCACGCACATGATTTCCTTGATGATGTTTTTTCATCAGATGAACCCATTATTGAGATCATTTCTGGGGTTGAGCCACCTTGGGAAGAGTTGCATCATAGATCATATTTTCTTCTCAAGCTTAATCGTATGGAGCGTGAGGACTTTAGGGAGATTCTTAGCGAGAATATTGGTAGTCTCATGGTTACATTGAGCTCTCCTAGTCAGATGGCTGATGGGAACATGGAGAACTTATCACCTACTATTCCTATCAATATTTCTCATGATCCTGGCAAATTTGAGAATGTCTACATTGGGCCGGACTGTTCCCCTGATGAGATGAAGGAGTATACCAAGTTGTTTAAAGAGTTTCATGACATCTTTGCTTGGTCATACGAGGAAATGCTAGGTATCGACCCTCGTATTGTCGAACATGAAATTAATACATATCCGAATGCGAAGCCCGTTCGACAACATTTGCGAGTGGTGAATCATAGAAAACCACCCACTGTTAAGGCTGAGATAGAATAACTGTTAAAGGCCAGTTTTATCTATCCTGTTCCCTTGATGGAGTGGGTTTCAAACTCCATTCTGGTTGATAACAAGTAGGGAGTGATCCGTATATGCACTGATTTCCGTTATTTAAATCATGCTTGTCCTAAGGATAATTTCCCCACACCATTTATTGTTCATATTTTGGATGAGTGTACGGGAAGCAAGGTATTCTCCTCCATGGATGGTTTTTCTAGATATAATCAGATTCAGATCAAACCTGAGGATCAACATAAAATTACATTTATTTTTCCTTGGGGTACGTTTTCATATCGAAAGATGCCTTTTGGTCTTAAAAACGTCGAAGCCACATTTTAGCAGGCTATGACCTTAATTTTTCATGATCTCAAAATGATTATGGAAGTGTATTTGGATGATCTTGCTGCTCATTCTTGTCTGAGAGTGCGTCATCCATACCATTTGAGATTAGTATTCGAAAGATGCCGCCATTACCAGGTTAGGCTAAATCCTCATAAGTGCATCTTTTGCGTAACCGTTGGTCACTTGCTAGGGTTCATTTTGTCCAAGGAGGGTATAAGAGTCGATCTGTTAAAGGTTGAGGCAATACTTCAATTGTCTCCCCCACATAATATTAGACATCTTCAATGTTTTCAAGGCATGGAAAATTTCTTATGGAGATTCGTGGTTAATTTTTCCAATTTGACTAAAGGCTTTATGCGTATTTTCAAGAAGGACACTATCTTTTGCTGGGATGAGCGAGCCCAGGAGTCCTTTGATGCTCTTAAGCAAGCCTTAGCATCAGCCCCCATGCTTAGTCCACCTGACTATAGCCCTGATTTTTTTATTTATGTGGCTGTGACCATGGAGATGGTTGGTTGGTTTTGTTTCAGGAGGATGAGGATCTCCATGAGCATGTCATATATTATTTGAGTTGAAACTTTGCTGATGTGGAAATCTGTTATTCTCATGTGGAGAAACTTTCCTTAGCCACCATGCATGCGGTTCAGAGATTGAGACATTACATTCTCCTTCGCCAGACCTTTGTGGTAGCTCATGTCAATCCATTTCAATTCATCCTCACTAGAAGGATCATCGGGGGAAAATATAATAAGTGGATTGTTATTTTGCAATAGTTCGATCTCAAATTCGTTTTGACGAAATCAAAGAAATAGTTGATCTTTGCTGAGCTCATTTCTGATTTTCCAAATGTGGAGGAGGAGGAGGTTTATGAGGATATGTTTGTTGATGAGCATATTTTCCTTATCTCAACTTTGGACCCATGGTATGGGGATATCATTATATATTTGCAAATGTTGAAGGTCCCTACTCACCTTTCACGGGATGAGCGACGACGATTATGTCATGTATCTAAGAACTACCTTATAGTGGATAATACTTTGTACCACCGTGGGGTAGATTCCATTTTACATCGTTGTTTAACCCATGATGAGGCTGAGGTTGTGCTGGATGATTGCCATGGAGGGGCATGTGGTGGTAATTTATCTGGGCTTTCTACAGCCCAAAAAATATTGAAGGCAGGATATTTTTGGTCGTCGATCTTCAAAGATTGTGTCAATGCAGTCAAGAAGTGTCACCCTTACCAGGTGTTTGCACGTGATATGTGCTCGCATATTTCGCCATTGCATCCGATTATCACTGTCGGTCCCTTCACCAAGTGGGGACTTGACTTCATGGATTGCAACCCAACTTCGGCTGGGGGGCATCATCACATCATAGTGGCTGTCGATTATTTCACGAAATGGGATGAGGCGATGCCCACAATTAAATCCGGTGGTGAGATAGTCGTGCATTTTGTGTTCAACCAGATTATTACTCGGTTTAACATTTCGAAAGAGCTTGTCACTGACCATGGTAGGCACTTTCAGAATAGAATGATGGAAGAGTTGGCTTCGAAGTTAGGGTATAAGCAGGAGCAATCCTCTTCTTATTACCCTTAGGTGAATGGACAGGTTGAAGCATTGAATAAATCAATTAAGTCCATTCTCCAACGAACCATCGCACAAAGAAAGATGAATTGGCATATCATGTTATATCCTGCTTTGTGGGCTTATAGGACTGTGGTTAAGACGGCCACCGGTTTCTCTCCATATCAGCTCGTACATGGGGTGGAGTATATCTTGCTGGTTGAATGTGAAATCCCTTCGTTGAAGCTAGCTATAGAGATTTTACCAGACACTTCCACATTGGAGGAACGTTTGGTCCACTTAGATCAGCTTGATGAGTAGCGTCGGGATTCCTTAGTGGCTCTAAAAGTAAATAAGCATCGCATTAAGGTCCAATATGATAAGTCTGTTCATTCGAGGAGGTTTAGTGAAGGTGATTTGGTCCTTTTGTGGGATCAAGCTAAAGAACCCTTGGGGGTAGGGAAATTTAATCCCATGTGGAATGGTCCTTATGTAGTCAAACGTGTGTTAGAGAAGGGTGCCTATGAGTTGGTGGATTATGAAGGGACGGCCTTGGCGGAGCCTAGAAATGGGCTCTATCTTAAAAAATACTATGCATGATCTTCAGCCAGGGCTGATTATTGTATATTATTGTACATTTTTTTGCATAGTTAGGTTTTCTTATGGTGATTAGGTTTGTTGATTAGCTTTCATTTCTTACGGAAGATGTCAATGGAATCTTCCGCTTACATAGGATTCACTAATGGTTCTAACTGCCACACTCAAAACTCATCTTCTGCTGCTTAAGTGATTTAGACTCCTACGGGTCAGGTATTGTCTTTAGGAGGCATATGTTTACGGCCTTCTTCGAAAAATGTTGCTAAGTATAGTGCTGTTATCGAGTTATTATGGGATGCCATTTCATTTGGTGTTCTCTCTCTTGAGGTACGTCTTGATTTGGAGTTAGTGGTTTCACAGCTTAATGGCTTGTATCATATTAGGGATCCGACATTATTATGAAGATTCTTATGTGTGAGGTTGCTAGAATGACAATTTGAGAACATAACATACATACGTGTTTCAAGAATTTTTAATCAAGTTGTTGACTCATATGCTAACTATGTGTTAGATTGGAATTTGTTTCATAGACCATAAGCATATCACAAACATACATTTTTACACACATATAAATAAATAAAATCGATCATCATAAAAAAATTTAATTAAACATCCAAAATGTGACGTCATAATACATAAGTGTCATAATACAAAAATGGGGCTTCCGAGCCACCAAAATATAGTGACATGGTAGTACAAAAATGAAACACTCTCAGGTCTCTAAGCCTGAGGAGGAGGAGGGGGGTTCTGATCATGGTAGCACACCATGGCTCTAGCTAGTCATCGAAATAAGCGAACCCATGCCCCTGGTACACCAACCACATGGTGCTGCATGGCCTCAGGAAAGTCCTCGACTTGCACCATGGGCACCCTGTGTGTCAAGCATACAAAGTTTGTGTGGATGCTTTGGAGCATCCGCTCTGCATCCACACCCATGATGTCATATCCTCTTCCCCTCTGTCTATGACGAGGGAAACCATCTGTTCATCGTGGTCCAACATCTGCATACACATGACAGATTGTCACTATGTGTCGTCACACCAAAACATCTCTTTTGAGTCAATATATCAAAAAACACAAAAAATTTAATAATTCAAAAAACTTAAAAAGAGGGTTTGGGATTCGTTACCTATGTCGCCATATGCCGCTCCTAGTGGTAGGGGCATGTCTGGATCTCCCCAGAAATCTATCCCTGCATAGGGATAGTCATCGATGGCAATGATCTGTCGCCGCCACCATGGAAATAATTCCACTGAATAGGGGTTAGCCACCCTACCTCCGCCTAGTTTGCGCATAGAATTTTCCCAATGTCGTTGGGATGGATCTCAAACTTCATGTGGAGGAATGTCCACTCTAGGGCTTAGCCCCGATACACACTCAATATGCTGCCGAAACCAAAGTTTCTCACCCTACCCATCTTGCAATCACTGAGCTGTTGCTTCATGTTACTCAACAGCGCAGTGCTCTAGTCATACACTGTGGGTCTCATGCACTCCAACGCATAGAACATCAATGGCCACGAGTCCTGGTGGAGTGAATCTAGACGAGCTATCCTGCCAAGTGCCAATAGTATGGCCTTCAGTCCTAGTACCTGGATCTAGTTTGTCGATATTTGACTCCCAAACTTTTTCGTGTCTGGAAAACAGTATACTACAATGTACTCATCAATGGTAAGGCCACCTCTTGGCCCGTGAGAGTGTAGGTTCAACACCTCTCCCCGCCAGGATAATCCAGTAATAAAATATATGTCCTCAATATCTATAGTGAGAAACATCTCGTCGATATGAAAAGACTCTGAGTTTGAATCCCAGTAGTCTACTAGCATATGCAGGAGTCTTGGTTTGGCCCTTAGGCTACCAATACACCAAAAATTATATAGATCACATGCATGAAGAGCTTGTTGAGCCATTAAGTCACTTTGAACAGCCTCTTCTACATCTCCATGTTCCCTCTCCCTCCATTCTCGAACCATCCTACACAAAAAAAATTATTTTTGGTCATTATATACCTTAAAAATCCTTATGCGCGGCCGCATACGCGACTGTTTGCAAAACAATCGTGTATGTATGTGGTTTTGGGAGGTTTTTCTGCATATGGCTAGCCCTATACATGGAAAAACCCTGATATCCGTGTGGGATGAAATGACTATCTTAGATTGGCCTAAAAATTAAAATTGACCATGGAAATTGAAAAAAATTGCATGAAATAGGAAGAGGAGGACATGAGCAATTACCTGGAACAAATGGTGTCGAATTTCGCCGGATGAAGCTCTCGGAATTTGTGTTGGAAATTTTGAGCTCAAATGGGTAAAAATTTCAAATGATATGGAACTTTTAAATTTTTTACTATTTATAAAAAAAATTGAAATTTTTGAAATTTTTTACCCACTTTCTATAGTTTTGAACCGTTTTGGGCTAATTTGATGATGTAGGAGTCCATTTTGAGTGTCGTTTTGACCGTGGTTTTGAACCGTTCGTGTTGATTTTAGGTATTATGTCTAAACTGGCATATAGGTTAGGTTTCACATCTATTTTCACTTTGCATGACCTTATGACCGTTTCATTATAACCTTAGGTATGAACCAATTCTATCTTGTCACAGAACCTCCTTGTTGCTTTTAGAAGTGACATGATATGAATGGTAGAGCTTGACCATACATGGGTGCCCTAGTTAGCTCCTATTTTGTATTTGGTGCCCATGCCAACATTTTTCCCTTAGGGTGTGGGAGTCCTTTGTATAGTATCACCATGACTTTGCGCAAGAACCTCATACTCCTCTTGATCTTTTTGCGGGCCATTTTTCCCCGGGACTCCCTTATGTCAAGTTGTAATTGCATTATCATGACTTTTGCTTTCCTTATTGAGCCTTATGTCGGCTTCCCTGACTTTGATTAACAGCTATATAGCCTGAGCTTGTCTCATGTCTAGCCATGAAGAGCCATTTTACATATCCTTTGCATCTTGATTCCCCATTTTTTAGCTGAGAGGGGAGTTTCCCCCGAGTGTCGTTATCCTACACATGTGTCCTTGCATTGAGCATAGGTATGTTCTACTGCTTGGAACTAGCTTGTTTTCCCCTTGACACTCGTCTCCTCCTAATTTGTAACTATAAATCACTTTTATTCTTTTTCAAGATTTTTTAAAATATTTGAAAAAGTCCAAAAAAACCAAAAAACCAAAAAGCCAGACAGGAAAAGATGTTATCTTTGGTAGCAGTCGTTTCGTGTCACCTTCGAACAGAGCACTGTATATCACATCCGTTGGTTGGGATAATAGTTTGACCTTAGGAGATGTACTCGTTTCTCTGAGTTTACCTCCACCGACTGGTTAAGCTTCCAATCCCTATGGAGCCCCTGTCAATGCCTCCTGTGTCGCAGAGATGTCCCAGTTTTGTATATTGAGTGTATGCTGCCTACATTCAATCACCATTCACCTTTATGCTCTTGTTCAAAGGAAGTTGAAACCTGAGTCGGCCATTTCTTAGTTCTCTTGACTTTGTATGTCGGCCATTCCTGGTACTGATACTAGTTCGTGCACATTATGATTGAGTCCTTCCACATTATACAGCTTTACTAAGTACCTCGTGTTGGATGATGAGGGATGACTTAATGCCCTCTTTCTAGCGGATTTCATCCCATTGACTTCAGATCATTTATTCTGGGATAGCAATCTAGAGTCATTTTGAGTGCCTTAAGACTTGCAGTCATCAGTGGTAGGTTCTCTCGCCATCAACAGTTTTGGGAATACATCAATGTCCCCTGATCAATGGATTCCCTCAACTATTCGACCTCAACAAATTTATTTACACTTGTTAGTTTGCACTCTAGTACCTTGATTCTCATTTTCATTATCAGTGGGTGATCTCGCGTCTGTTAACGGTATACATCAATGACTGATAATCAGATAATGGACTACTATGTTCGACCTCGACACCTTTATTCACATAGTAGGACACGTACTCGTAATGGATTGTGTAGAAGACCTTCCATATTGGTGGCATTTCATATATGCTACCTCTTTGATCATGTGAGTGTTCATGAGATTTCAGCTCCCGTGACTTGATTCCAGTATATGTCAGATATTTTCAGCTTTCATGGAGATCATGATCCTTTGTATATCTTCATCATGGAGATTCTGATCTGTCTATATTGTACATGGTGATGACCACACATGTCATACTTTGTATCATGCCTATTCATGGCCATTATACTCTTATGTATCCAGGACTGCTATATGTACTTGCAGTTATGTGCAGAGTTTGATTTTTGTATTATACTGTTGGATGGATGGTTCTTCCACCTGGTTCTTCATCGCTCCACTTCTGGGATGGACTTGTAATGTATTTCGTCCATCATATCACCCCTTTGACCTCACACATTAGGGGGCATCTGTTATAGCTGATTTTACCACCCATGGTGGATCACACCTTTATGGCCTTCCCTGTACCTCTGTAGACTCTTTGGACCCCATGGACCATTTTTGTACCTTTGATGTTTCCAATATCATCCCTAAAAACATGCATTATTTTCCATACATGACTTTTAAACCTATTCTCGAGTATATACGTAGATATGACCCTCAAACCCGAATACATCGGGATGTGTGCAAAAGGCCAAATAGTTATGAGTTTTCCTTGATGTGGATCTGAGTCACTTGTCTCTTGGCTTTTTATATGCCTTGAGATCACTTGGATTTGACCTTCCATTACCCCATTGAAGAACTATATAAAGGAACCCTTTGGATGCATTGAAAGGAGAGGAATTGAAGAGTAAGAAAACTATAGTCCATTATTTCCAGAGCTTATACTTGAGTCTGCATCCCTTTGTCCCTTGGATCACTTTGTGTTCTTCCCAAGCTTGTCTTTTCTTGTAAGCTTCGAGACGTGCCAACATAGGTTGCCACTATTGTAATCTCTGATTTATATTAATCGAAATATATTTTCCTGTCCAATAATGTGTATTTAAATGAGTATTGAATCCATGGATGCTTTTAAATGCTTATATGTTATTGATTATATATGCTAGAGTAGGTCTATCACCATTATATAACATGCTTGTCTTGTTTGCGGAATGTTGAGAGAGCAAATTGCTAATACAAGCGAGAGTGGAAAATCTCAACGGGGATCTACATCAACCATCCGAAATAAGGTATGTTTCAAGATCCTTTAGTGTTAGATGTTTTGTTTCTCTTGCATATAGGAAAGGATTGATTTGTGCAGTTACTCTGTCTGTTGTGGTACCCCAAGCCATAGAAAGTTTTCTATCACAATAAATACAATGTGAGTGTTTTGAAGTTGTTGTGTGCATTCGTGGGCCAAGAAATACAATGATGAATTTACAACATGCCCTTAGATACATCGTCTATCACAGAGAGACAAATAGATAAAGAAAGGTAGCTCAACTCCGCGCACACTGATATGTATGTTACATTATAAATATAAGTAATTATTTTCAGATCGAGAGCCATAGAAAAAGCTCCATTTACTAGAGAATAGAAAACCTCCAAAAAACCTATGAATTTCGGGTGCTTATGATGTTCGTGGTTGTAATGTAGGGATTAACTTTCAACTAGCGAGCTACACTCTTTTAAAATTTGAATCACACTAAAATATGTGCCTAGAACGCATAAGTAGGCCATCCTCGACAACTTTTTGGTTCTGAAGGTTCATAGTAGTATCCAACAAACTAAGGGTCTTAATTAAGTAAGTGTTTTAGGGATAACAACATAGTTTATTTAGTTAATTTTTTTAAAACTGAATGATCTAAATGGCCTTATTGAATTCAAAGTTAATTTTAACAAGGGTAATATCTTAATGTCCTTATCCCACACTAATATATCCCTAGTTCAAAAATACTTTCAAATTGTGAAGATCATTGAATCCACTTGTAAATAAATAGTAACAATTTAAGCATAATGGTTTGTTATCAAATTGGATGTAGAAGGCCATCAATAAACATACCAATGCCATTAACTGAGCATTTCTTTGGATGCGAGTTTCCATATCAAGGCTATCGAGCAAGGTTCAAATTTGTTGGACTCCATTTTCTGCTAGGGGTAAAAGTGCCCTCCACATTCCATGAGACTACTTTAACCTAGCAGGAATGGTCATTTAAAACTCTCTAGGGGTTCGTTGTTTTAGGAGTTCTTGTTGATGAGAACGGGTTATCCTAGGTCATTTCTCTTGGAAGCATAATCTTTCCCTTAACAGTTTCATCCACATAATTGTTGAGTTCAGGAATGTTGGTGATATGGCCGCTATCTAGAAATGAAGGCATCGAGGTACCATGAACAAACTCGATCTGCAGTGTATACATCAATCATTGAAATCAAAATTGCTTCTAGGCATATAAGATCGCATGTGATTGATCCATGTTCTAAAACTAACATAATGTATATTATACAAAGAAATTTGGTTAGAACATGCAGAGGGTGTCATATCCCAATAACCTCTCCTAGAGCATGCCATCAATGTAAGAAAGCTCAACTTACAATCCAAACCAAGTCTAGTCTAACATTGTCACAACCCTAGGTCCATCTCCTATATGATTTGTTCCCTACCTCTCCTCTAGGCCGCCAACCTTAGTATGTGGCTTCACATATAACACTATGCTCTTCTCTATTGTTTAGCCTTTTGATGTAGGTACTCCAGTTGCATACTCCTATGAAACCTATAAACAAATTAATAGGACTATTTGGGAAATACAAAATACAGAAAGAGACCACTCTTAATGTCTCAAGACTAATTGAATAGGGATTAAATCAGGTTTCATATCCCTCTTTCTGCTCAGACCGGTGATAGACACGCATGCCCACATTTTCCTCTAGGTAGGCTCATAGGCTCCACACAAACATAATATTGAACTTAAGGATACCACACTAATAAATAAACAAATTCCAATTTGGCTTATTTCTTCGACTTGCGATGGGAAAGAAGGCTGCATTAATTATTCACTAGGTGGGAATGGAGGCTGCTATGGGTCCTACATTTGTACATAGGGTTGGATCCCTTGTCCTCTTAGAAAAACATCAAAACTAAATTACAAAAAGTCACACAAAAATTACCAAGCACTGATTCTAGCTATTCACCTAGCTTAGTATTTTTATAACTTGAAGTTCCAGCCATAACTTCCCCCAAAAAGAAGCAGAAGTTGAACTTCTACTCCCCTGACCAGATTGAAATGAAGAGTACACATGCCTAAAGTTAGAGCAATGTGTTCATACAATTTATGATCAGCAAGATTGAACTTAAGTCAAATGGGGTTTCTGTTATGAACGACTTGGAGAGAGTCGCTAATCTTTGCAGCCCAGATGCTCTACATCACTTAACATGCGGTGTGGTTGGTGGATGCTCTGCATCACCTTCCCTCAACTTTGTGTTCCCAAGTCGAGTTATGCACTTGTTATATGGTGAGTGTGTGTTGTTGAGTGACTTGTCTCAGTATAAGTTCCTCTCTCTCTATCTATATATATATGAGAGGAGGACACATGCCTTGGATTTCCCGAAACCCCTCCTATTCATGGTCGACTTCTCTTTCAGTTTCCTCATGCCCAAAATAAGGTCACATCCCAACCTTGCTTACCTATTTCCCGAGTTGGAGTTGTCATATGCACCTACAGTTCTTTCCTACGTTGTTGTCCATGCCCTTGTTGATGCATCCATGCTCAAGTCATGGTGCCTCGGCATTTCCTTGTTAGGCGTTCTTTGCTAGTTGTGGGTGCCTTACCTTGTCCAACGAAAGGTGTTCCCATGGTCCTGCTTCTCAACTTTTTCGATTGTGCGAACTTGGGTTCCATCCATCTTTATAATCATGCCATAACTAATGTCTCCATTGTGCCATTGTAAGTGAAAAAGGCACCCAAGGCCTTCTCTAACTAAATGTATGCAACTTAATCTCATATAAAACCACATACTACCTCTTTTCCCAAATATAAAATTTATAATTTATAATTAATGAAATTTTATTTTGTGATATAGAAAATAGAACGAATAAACAACATGGGAAAGCTAAAGAACAATAAAAGTAAATCCTAACGTAAGGTACTAAAGGAATATAATGTTGGAGAACAAGATTCTAATCTAATGGTTATAATCTAAAACGTAGTAAAGGGTTATAAATTGTGCCTTAACGTTAAAGGGTTATAAATTGTGACTTAAGACTTAAAAAAAGGAAGGGAGAAATAACATAATTTCGAGATGTCCAGCAACCCAACCTTTCCTCCACATTTCAACCACCATCCCCTCTTCCATTTCAACAACCATCATACGAATCACCTCTTCCATTTCAACCACCATCATACGAACATAATTTCCAGCTGTCCAGCCACCCAACCCTTCCATTTCGATTTTTAACCATCAAAATTTACAAAGTCAAGGGTTCCATAGTCATTTTCTACCATTGAAAGATTAATCCACAATTCGTGGGCTCGCTAATTGAAAAAGCGCAAATGGTTGAACGTCTATCATTTTATTATTATACTCGGGTTTATTGGGGTCAACTTGTTCATAACAAAGTATACTCCCTTCAATTCTTATAACAGAATATACTCTCAATTGCATTTTGCTATTACGTTTTATGCTATTATTAAATTTACAAGTTCCTGAATAAGTTTGTGAAATACTTTCATTGATGTTGCAATGATTAATGCATGTATTATATTAAATTTAGAAGACGTTGAATCAGTTTATCAAATAGCGTCCTCCCTTTTTGTACTAATTAATGCATAGATAGGTATACAAATTTTCAGCGAGGCTAATTTTTTTTTACAGATAACTAATTAATGAAAAATAAAACAAGAGCAATAAGTTGGTAATGTTCTGGGCATTGTTTTTCTATAAGATGGTGACTATAAAAGAAAGATTTAGCATAAGATTTAATGTTAAGTTAAAATTTGTTTTATAAGTAAAAATGCTACGCAAGTTTGCTCCATTTTATTTTCAAAACTACATCAAATCCAACAATGTAAAAGAATAAGAATGTAAATAGGTTAAATCAATTGTAATTGTATGCTCTTAATATGTTAATTTATCTAAATATAAAAATGTATTATTAAAAATGTTTATACAATTTGGTTTGATAAAGATGTTGGTTACGTAAGTAACACTTTATCATTATATAATTTCTTAAAAATAATATATGGTATTTACAACATTGGTAACATAATAATAATGCATACTTGTTATATATAAATACAAACACTATATATATTTTGATATATAGATTTAGGTTAAAAGTTGAAATATAAAAAGTTAAAAAACATAAATGTAAATATAAATATCTTCATAAAAATCAAAATTGTATTTTTACATATCTATGATGATGATAATTAAAGTCCACTAAGACTAACTTTGGTATATTGGACCTTAAGAAGGACAATACTTGGTTTACTTTAAAAGTTTGATAATAAGCTTTCCAAGTTCACTATAGTTTTTGGCAAGTTAGGAGATTATAAAGATTTGTATTGTAACAAATACTATAAAACTCAGATTTAATATATGTGTAAGCCATACACTCTAAAAGAAAGTGGTTTTCTACAACCAATATTAATCCATTTTAAATGATTAAAAGTTATCCATCCATTTCAAACAATAAAAACAATATAAAATGAAAAATTATACTAAAATATGATTCTAACATTTTAACTATATACGATAATGCAATTAAATGTTTAACATATTTACTAAACAAGTGAGTTTTTGTTTTTAACTAAAATCTATTATTACACAATAGAAATGATTATTAACTATTTAAATTAAAAACATAAAATTACACAAATTATATATAAATCAAATTTTACTCAACTAAATACAAATAAATATAAATAATTTTTTATTCAATTATCTCTTATCATAAACAAGTTTCAAAACTTATTTAACATAAACTAAATTTTAAAACGTATTTAACATCAACTAAATTTTAAAATTTATTTAAATTGATTCAAAAATTTAAATATAATATGGATTATATTAAATCTTATTTTCAAAACTTATAATATGGATTCTACTAAATTTTATTTTCAAAGCTTCTTATAACGGATCCAAAATTCAAACATACCAAACTATCTCCAACATATTGAACTTGTTGGATCTCTATACTTATCAATAATTAATTAATGTTGACCAATATAATTATCAAACAAAAGCAAAATCTAGATGAACCATAAACAAAACACATTCAACCACTCCAAGAGTGCGCAACCATAGCCAACTCTCTTTGGCTCGCTATAATTATAAATGTGAGTGTTTTGAAGTTGTTGCGTGCATTCGTGGGAAAAGAAATACAATGATGAATTAATGACATGTCCTTAGATACATCGTCTATCATAGAGAGACAAACAGATAGAGAAAGGAAGCTAATCTTCACCCACACTCATATGTATGTTACATTATAAATATAAGTAATTCTTTTTAGATCAAGAGCCATATCAAAGATCCATTTACTAGAAAATAGAAAACCTCCAAAAATCCTATGAATTTGGGGTGCTTACGATGTTCGTGGTTGTAATGTAGGGATTAACTTTCAACTAGCGAGCTATACTCTTTTAAAGTTAGAATCACACTAAAATATGTGCCAAGAACATATAAGTAGGCCATCCTCGACAACTTTCTGGTTCTGAAGGTTCATAGTAGTATCCGACAAACTAAGGGTCTTAATTAAGTAAGTGTTCTAGGGATAAGAACATGCCTAGCTTTGGTGTCTAGGTTGTATGGACTTAATAACAAGGCCAAGGAAGTTAATAGTGAGAGTACCATACCAACCATTCATAAAGCAAGTGTTACCAAAGGTATAATATCCTACCTATATATTTTTTCTACCTAATGAGGCTCTCTTCTCTAATTAACCATTATCCAAAACCATTCGTGCTATCCAAAATTACTAGAGAGATCTAGTGGGATAGAAGGAGTAGGCCAGTTAGACAAACCTGAATGCAGGTAGAGTGAGAGCGTACTAGAGTAGAATCAATCAGAAACCCCAGATACTACTCTAAAGTTTAAAAAAAAACCTTTAAAACAAAAATATTAATATACCAATAAAAAGGAGATTATCAACTCTACCTTTGGCTATGGAAAAGTTGTTTGTGATTTTTTGAAGTTAGAAAGTGCATATCTACTTGTCATTGACGTTGACATAAAGATACCCCTATACAAATTTCTCTACCATTGAGTTAAGCTTCACATAAAATATTAAGAAAAAAATTTCTAATGCTATGAGCAGACTTACTCCGCACAATTACTTTGAAGAAGCAACCTATAGTGAAATGGAAATATCAAGATCAATGCATGGTCTTTGTCCTGTAACCCCAATAAAATAGTAGAAATAAGACAGACATTCACAGTGATGTTCTAGCTGAAGAAATCAAGGTAACCTATTATAATACTGAATTTGTTTTTTCGACTTCCAATGTGGCCATTGGCATCCACTTTTTTTTACAAGACATATTTTAGTTTATTTAGTTAATTGTTTGAAAATTGAATGATCTAAATGGCCTTATTGAATTCAAAGTCAATTTTAACAAGGGTAAGATCTAAATGTCCTTATCCCGTGCTAATATATCCCTAGTTCAAAAATACGTTCAAAGTGCGAAGATCATTGAATACACTTGTAAATAAATAGTGAAAATTTAAGCATCGGGGTTTGTAATAAAATTGGATGTACAAGGCCACGAGTAAACATACCAATGCCATTGATGGAGCATTTTTCTGGATGCGAGTTGCCATTTCAAGGCTATCGAGCAAGGTTGAAATTTGTTGGACTCGATTTTCTTCTAGGGTTAAAAGTTCCCTACACATTCCGTGAGACTACTTTAATAATTTTCTTTGGGAACTAGCACGAATGGTTATTTAAAACTCTGTATGGGTTCGTTGTGTTAGGAGTTCTTGTTGATGAGAATGAGTTATCCTCGCTCATTGCTCTTGGCATCATCATCTTTCCCTCAACCATTTCATTCGCAGAATTGTTGAGTTGGGGAATGTTGGTGATATGAACGCTATCTCGAAATGAAGGCGTCGAGGTAGCATGAACAAATTCGAACCGCAGGGTATACATCAATCATTGAAATCAAAATTGCATCTAGGCATATCATATCGCATGTGATAGGTTCATGTTCTAAAACTAACATAATGTATATTATACAAAGAAATTTTTGGTGTGAACATGTAGAGGGTGTCATATCCCAATAACCTCTCATGGAGCATGCCCTCAACGTAAGCAAGATCAAGTTACAATCCAAACCAAGTCTAGTGTGACCTTGTCACGACCCTATGTCCATCTCCTATATGATTTGTTCCCTATGTCTTCTCTAGGCCTCCAACCTTAGTTCGTGGCTTTGCATATAACACTATGCTCTTCTCTCTTGTTTAGCCTTTTGATGTAGGTACTCCAGTTTCATACTCCTATGAAACCTATAAAAAAATTCATAGGACTATTGGGGAAATAAGAAAAACAAAAAGAGACCACTCTTTATGTCTCAAGATTAATTGAATAGGGATTAAATCAGGTTTCATATCTCTCTTTCTACTGAGACGGGTGATAGACACATGCACACATTTTCCTCTAGGTAGGCTCATAGGCTTCACACACACACCTAATATTGAACTTAAGGATACCATACTAATACATACACAAATTCCAATTTAGATTCTTTCTCTAACTTGCGATGGGAAAGAAGGATGCATTAATTATTTGCTAGGTGGGAAAGCAGGCTGTAGTGGGTCCTACCTTTGTCCATAGGGTTGACTCCCTTGTTCTCTTAGAAAAACATTTACAAAAAGTCACACAAAAATTACCAAGCACTGACTCCAGCTATTCACCTAGCTCAGTGTTTTTATAACTGGGGGTTCCAGCCTGAATTTCCCCTAAAAAGAAGCAGAGGTGTAACTTCTACTCCCGTGACCAGATTGAGATGAAGAATACACGTTCCTAAAGCTAGAGCAATGTGTTCATACAATTTATGATCACTAAGATTGAACTTAAGTCAAGTGGGGTTTTTGTTATGAATGACTTGGAGAGAGTCGCTAATCTGTGTAGTCCAGATGTTGTACATCACTTAACATGCAGTGTGGTTGGTGGATGTTTGCATCACCTTCCCTCAACTTCATATTCCCAAGTCGAGTTATGCACTTGTTGTATGGTGAGTGTGTGTTGTTGAGTGACTTGTCTCAGCATAAGTTCCTCTCTCTCTGTCTATATATATATGAGAGGAGGACACATGCCTTGGATTTCCTGAAACCCCTCCTATTCATTGTCGACTTCTCTTTCAGTTGCCTCACACCCAAAACAAGGTCACATCGCAACCTTTCTTACCTATTTCCCGAGTTGGAGTTGTCATATGCACCTACTTTTCTTTCCCACGTCGTAGTCCATGCCCTTGCTGATGCATCCATGCTCAAGTCATGGTGCCTCGACATGACATGATTTGCTAGATGTGGGTGCCTTACCTTGTCCAATAAAAGGTGTTCCCTTGGTCGTGCTTCTCAACTTTTTCGATTATGTAAACTTGGGTGCCATCCATCTTTATAATCATGCCATAACCAATGTCTCCATTGTGCCATTGTAAGTGAAAAAGGCACCCAAGGCCTTCTCTAACTAAATATATAACACTTAATCTCATATAAAACCACATACTACCTTTTTTTCTAAATATAAAATTTAAAGTTTATAAATTAATGATTTTATTTTGTGATATAGAAAATAGAACGAATATTGATTATTGTTTATAAATTAATGATTTTATTTTGTGATATATAAAATAGAACGAATAGATAACATGGGAAAGGTAAAGAGCAATAAAAGTAGATCCTAATGTAAGGTGCTAAAGGATTATAACGTTGGAGAACAAGATTCTAATCTAATGTATCTAATGCTTATAAGTAACGTACTAAAGGGTTATAAATTGTGCATTAAGACAGAAAAAAGATTTACAGATGTCCAACAACCCAACCCCTCCATTTCAACCACCATCATACGAACATAATTTCCAGTTGTCCAACCCCCCAACCCTTCCATTTCGATTTTCAACTATCAAAATTTACAAATTCAAGGTTTTCATAGTCATTTTCCACCATTGAGAGATTACGCCTATCATTTTATTATTATACTCGGGTTTATTTGGGTCAACTTGTTCACGACAAAGTATACTCCCTTCAATTCTTGTAACAGAATCTACTCTCAATTGCATTTTACAATTACGTTTTATGCTATTATTAAATTTACAAGTTGCTAAATTTACAAGTTGCTGAATCAGTTTGTGAAATAGTTTCATCGCTGTTGCAATGATTAATGCATGTATTATATTAAGTTTAGAAGACGTTGAATCAGTTTAGCAAATAACGTCCTCCCTTTTTTACTGATTAATGCACATATAGGTATACAAATTTTCAGGAAGGATA
>LPNX010730238.1:28670-55465 GCA_001517045.1 Pseudotsuga menziesii | reverse complement strand
TGATGATGATGATTAAAGTCCACTAAAACCAACTTTGGTATATTAGACCTTAAGAAAGATAATACTTGGTTTACTTTAAAATATTGTTCATGTGCTAAAAAAGCAAGCTCAAGCTTGTGAATAAGCTTTCCAAGTTCAGTATAGTTTTGACAAGTTAGGAGATTATAAAAGTTTGTATTGTAAAAAATACTATGAAACTCAAATTTAATATAGGTGTAAGCAATACACTCTAAAAGAAAGTGATTTTCTAAAACCAATATAAATCCATTTTAAATGATTAAAAGTTATACATCCATTTCAAACAATAGAAAAATATAAAATGAAAAATTATACTAAAATATAATTCTAACCTTTTAACTATATACATTAATGCAATTAAATGTTTAACATATTTACTAAACATATATAAAGTGAGTTTTTTTTTTAACTAAAATCTATTATTACAAAATAGAAATGGTTATTAACTATTTACATTAAAAACATAAAATTAAAATTATATATAAATCAATTTTTACTAAATTAAATACAAACAAATTTTTATTCAATTATCTCGTCATCATAAACTAAGTTTCAAAACTTATTTAACATAAAATAAATTTTAAAACGTATTTAACATAACCTAAATTTTAAAACTTATTTAAATATAATATGGATTATATTAAATCTTATTTTCAAAACTTATAAGATGGATCATATTAAATTTTCTTTTCAAAGCTTATTATAATGGATCCAAAATTCAAATATACGAAACTATATCCAACATATTGAACTCGTTGGATTTGTATATTTGTCAATAATTAATTAAGGTTTACCAATATAATTATTAAAACAAAAGCAAAATCTAGATTAACCATAAACACAACACATTCAACCACACCAAGACTACGCAACCATAGCCAACATTCTTTTGCTCGCTATAATTATAAATACGATCGTTTTGAAGTTGCTACATGTGTTCATGGCCCAAGCAATACAATGATGAATTTACGACATGCCCTTAGATACATCGTCTATCATAGAGACACAAACGGATAAAGAAAGGTTACATTATAAATATAAGTAATTCTTTTCAGATTGAGAGCCATATCAAAGCTCCATTTACTAGAAAATAGACAACCTCCAAAAAACATATGAATTTGGGGTGCTTATGATTTTCATGGTTGTAATGTAGGGATTAAATTTCAACTAGCAAGCTGTACTCTTTTAAAATTTGAATCACACTAAAATATGTGCCAGGAATGCATTAGTAGGCCATCCTCGAGAGCTTTCTGGTTCTGAAGGTTCATAGTAGTATCTGATAAACTAAGGGTCTTAATTAAGTAAGTGTTCTAGGGATAACAACATGCCTAGATTTGGTGTCTAGGTTGCATGGACGTAATAACAAGGCCAAGGAAGTTAATAGTGAGAGTACCATACCAACCATTCATAAAGCAAGTGTTACCAAAGGTATAATCTCCTACCTATATATTATGTCTATCCAATGAGGCTCTCTTCCTTAATTGACCATCATCCACAACAATTCTTGCTATCCAAAATTACTGGAGAGGTCTAGTGGGATAGAAGGAGTAGGCTAGCTAGCCAAAACTGAATGCAGGAATATTTAGAGTGTACCGCAGTAGAATCAATCAGAAACCCCATATACTACTCTAAAGTTAAAAAATGCAACCTTTAAAACAAAAAATAATAATATACCAATAAAAAGGAGATTATCAACTCTATGTTTGGCTATGGAAAAGTTGTTTGTGATTTTTTGAAGTTACAAATTGCATATCTACTTTCCATTGATGTTGACATAAAGATATCCCTATACGAATTTCTCTACCATTGAATTGAGCTTCACATAATATATTAAGAACAAAATTGCTATATTTAATAAATTTGTATGAAATAGATTTATATCACTTCCACTAAGACTATAAAATGCAAGCCCAAAAATGATGATGATATCGACTTAGCTTTTCAATGAAGGCAAAGTAAAAATTGAAAAATACAATTATGTCCAGATAAACCCTAACACTATCAATAGGAACCATATGAACCCAGTGATAAAATCATGATGTGGAACCCCACATCAAGAAGCATGACCAAATATCATGCTCACCTTTGGATAGGACCTTATATCATTACTAGTCATGCTGATGACAACTTTTACTTCGCTACCTCAGTAAATGGCTTTCCCTTCCATTAGCCTATCCATGGGAATTTCCTGAGACAATCTATCTTAAAATGTAAATGGAGATGTTGATCTTCAATTAAGGGTAAAAGGAAAGGATGCTAACACTTTCCTTTTTTTCTTCATTCGGTTCTCTTCCTCCACAATTGATCATGTTATCTCTCTATTTGGTCAAGCTAATTACCAAGTTCATATTTATTTATTTATTTTAAAATGAAGCAACATACACATAGCATTTACATTCTTGTGTCCACATATACGTAGGAATTAAAAATCGAAATATATATATTTATATATATTGCAATTTGAAACAAAATATATCATAAATTCTGTACATTTCATAAAATATAGATATCAAACGCAGAAACGTTTTAATACTTAGCATCTTAAGCCTTTAAATAAACATGGGAAGGATAGAAAAACAATACAATCCTCAACTATATTAGACTCAGCATATTAAAATGATATGGACCCATATTACAATTAAGGAGAAACCATAGTCATTTAACATATCTAACCTTATCCAATGATATTAAGGAGAGGGTATATGTTTGCATCCTAGTATAGCTGAAACTGAGCATCACCACAACCGCTATTAATTTTCCCAAAAAGATAGCTGAATTCAAAATCCCTACATGTATGAGACACGATGTTGGGAAGCAAAGTCATAGGAGGAGAAGGGTAAGATGCAACAGTCATTAAACAAACTTTGGAAAACATTGAATTGGTAAGGAAAATAATACTTACTGTCATGTTATGTTCTATTCTTCTCTTGAAGGATACAAATTTAGTAACCCTTGATTTTTCAAAGAAGAGGAAAGAGATCGAACTGAAGTTGGAGGCATAAGACCACAGAGTCTATTCCTCACATTAAGATGTTCATGGTTGCATGCTTACACACCGGAGCCTTGGATCTTGGGAAGATAGCTAGGGTCCTGTAGTATGTTCTTGGTTTTATCATCAAGATGGTGAGACTTGTAGTCATTGTTCTTGTACTTCACGTCAACTGACGGAACATCAGCCTGCTGAAATTCACATAACCTTTGATTTTTCTCGCACCAAATTTCACCACTACTTCCTCTATGCACATCAAGAGGATCCTGCAACCTCGAAGGATCGAGTTTTCTATCCTTAATGTCAGCCGCCACATATGATACCCTAACACCGCTGTGCCCTTTACTGAAAGATCCATTTATATCCTTCTGGGTAAAACATAGTTCCTTGTGATTTTCGGAACTAGAACTTCCATGGGAATTGGAACCCCTAGAGAAATTTCATTAGATGTCGAATTTCCCATGAGATATACCAGATTGCATTATTTCTCAAATCACCGAGTATTACTTACAACTCTTTCCCAAACTTGATCATTCAAATATGAACATCCAGGCAGTGCATTTTATAGAAATTGTGGAGATTGATGAAATATTGAAATGGATCGCTAGAATGCCTTGTGAATAGTGTCAGGATATTCGAAAAATCATCCCCACCCAAACTGTAAAATTCACCCTAAAATTACCGTCAATTTGGATTTGCAGAGCTTCCAACAAAAAGCTAAAGAATTTAATGGTCGGCTTTTAAAAAATATACCAGATTCGATGGTGCAGTAAAGAACGTGTAATGTTCATCATCTGCATTTTCCAGCAGAGATGGAGTTATGGTACATATTTATTTACTCATTATATAATGCATTAACATTTATTTATCTGTTGCAGATGGAGGATAAAGCTGGTTTAATATTTAGCCTTCAAAATTAGTGGTATATATTTATAATTGATATTATCTAGCTGATTTAATTCTTATTGCTACAGTTTGTAATAATAAACCTAATCATGATGGATTTTATATTTATCACGTAAGTCACCATCAGGATATGATTTAGATATAGGGCTTTTAAAATATATCCGATCTTGTCGTAAAGGCTGTGTAAAGTACCGTCACCTATCACATCCTTTATTACTTGGACAACTGGAGTTATGCCGAAGGTTATACATCAATGTCCCGGTCACCATAACGTAAAATCTATATTCAAATCTTATCGATATAGTACATGGAGTGAATATAGTACATGCCAAGTGAGCTGTACGATCAGGTTTTTTAATTAGCACAAAAAATAAGGTTTCACACATTCCGAAATTTGAGATTTAAATAGAGCTTATGCCAACTCTGCCACCAATGCTGGAACATAGTTTACAATGAATATGTCATCTTCTGACAAGATAGTAATATGAGATATAAATTTATAATTTAATAAATAATTTATTTTTTATTATGTTTAACTAATGATCAACCTTAAGTATTGAGAAATATTTAAGAAATGTACAGGTAAATTAATCGAACTGAACCATTTATAAATGTTCCCCTTCGAGGACATAAAAAGAGCAAACCGACAACTCAATGCAAAATAAGAGTAGTTCTATTTTCAATGAAAAATAAAAAAAGAGAAACCCAGCAACTCAATGAAAAATAGGAGAAGTTCTATTTTCTTAAGGTAAAATGTGTATCAAGTACAATTGGGATAAAATCAGATTACGTCTTGCTTGGCTCTTCCAATTTGTCGTTGTTGATAGTGTATAACATGGAAAGGGACCAATTTAAATTTGTACATTTACAAGCTCATGGAAATTCGTATAATCAAGCAACTTCTATGATTGTATCGAGGTTCATTGTCCAGTGTTTTCTGGGAGACCCAAAGTGTGACAACTTAGACTTCCAGGGATTTCTACAGAGAAATTCTGAAGAGTTCTCATCTCATTTTCAACATTCCTTCTTCTTCTAATATTTCAATTTGTGGGTCTATGTAGACACTGGGATGGATGTAATATTTCACATGATATTTTATATAGCTATGTTTCAGCACAAAAAACCATGTCCAATTCGAAAACCACAAACTGTAGCTTTTGTTGCGGAAGAAGAAAGTAGATCTGACCACACTGCAAGTCTTGGCAGGGGAGAAGCTCCCGAATCTTTTGTCCAATGCAAAGGCCATCTGAGTTACAAATAAAATAACCTGGATTTTCTCTCAAGATATGTTCAGCCTTTATAGGACATGAAAATTGGTATAAGGTCCCATCCATCGATATGAGAATGCCTAGAGATGGTTTTCCACCTTCTCCTCCCAGTGTTGTGTAAGAGAGATGTCCAGCTGAAATGCATATCCCATCTTTATGATCTTACAGGCAACCTACCTTTATCAATATCAATATCGATCTATCTCAGTGAACAAGCCTCTTATTCCAATCGCTTCCTATTGCTCTTGGTTGAATCATCAATAGATGTAGGTGATGATAAAGGAAGGGAATGGAGAGAACATATAAATTAAAAACTACAAGATATTGTAATAATAAATTTGGTCCAAACAAATAACAATTGTAGGTCTCCTGAATTGTCATTGAGAATAAATTACTCACACTTGCTATTATTGGAGGGTGTTAAGAACCCATGTCAACCCTCCTCTTTATTTTGTTAGTATATTTTATCGGATGCATATGCTTTGTAAGTAGTCCCATCAGTATGTTGTATTATCCCACATTCATGGGGAGTAAGTAATAGTTGTTAAGTTTCCTATTTATTATGTTGCATTATCCCACATTCATGGGGGGTAATAGTTGTTTAAATTAGACATAGTATATAAGTATGTGTTGACGCTGCATTCTTATTGTTTATTGCCATAGGTTCTCCACATCTGGTATTAGAGCACTTTCCTTGGCACAAGTGGAAATTTATTTTTTTGGAAAAAAAAGGGCAAAATTGGGGGGCGACTTTCACATCCATTTTTGAAACTTTCTATGTGGATTCAAGAAATATAATATCTTAATTCCTCTTTTAAAAATACGTAGTTTCAAAAAAAAATCATCTCATTTGGAGTTCTAAAAGTGGAGATATCGCAGATTTAAAATCAACAATTTTTCAGAATTTTGGTGATGGCCATGGAAATTGCAGAGCGAAAATCTTTTGACTGGGTGCATAGATTTCTATTCTAATTTTGTGGGTAGAAGTAGAGTGATTATTCTAGTTCTAGAAATAGGCTATAATAGTGTTTGTGAGCAATATAGATCGGGTTATGCTCATTTTAAAAGTTTTCATCTCAAAACCCCTAACTTTAATTACGGGTTTTTGAGCATTGGGTGGAATTTCTGCAACATGTTTTCTGGCACCGTGATTATTGCAGTAGTTCTTGTTCTTGCAGCAGTATTTTTCATTCAAATTAGGGAATAAACCCTATCCGCTTAACTGTGGGAAGTACTTGGGCATAGCCCTAAAACTCATTATGAGGAGTACCACAAGAACCCCAAAGTAGCTGGCCATTGAGAGGACCTACCAAGCGAAAAGGGAAACGACCCCAACCAAATTGACTAAATTCCCATTCGTGAGGAAAACCAAAAAGCTTTTGTTTTTGGCCAAGCAGTTAGTAGTTTTACCTGCGCCGTGAAGTGAGGGGTACTGCCCCAATACTCAAGCCTGAGACAGCCTTGGTGGCCGAGTGACTACCTTTGAACCATTAGGAAGCTAAATATACCTAGGGTCCATATCTATTTACAGTTGATAACATGCAAAATTCCAGATTTTTCACAGATCATTTACTCCAATTCAAGTTGATAAAGCACACCTTTCTAGCACCACCACAGATCATTTCTTTAAAAAAAAAGTATAAATTTCTGTTTTTCAACCATATATTCCTTGATTTAGCTCCATTTCCCTTGAAAATTCAATGTAACCCTTGTCATTCCATTCTACATATTTCATTCACTGAGGACCCTATCCCAAGTCTACTTCCCAAAGCCCAAAATTCCATCTCCTTCTTTCACCGTGCTTTTGAAATTCACTTTTTTTGTTTCCTTGTCCCTCAGAAAGTGTCCACAACCTAGCTACCCACTCGTGTTTTTCCCAGCTCAAAATTTTCCTTTTCTCAAACCCTCTCTGTTTTTGTTTTTCCACCCATTTCCAATAATAATAATAAAATCTTGCTTATGGTTGTCACCCATGCAGGAGCAAATAGACAAATGGAAGAAGAACTTGTCACCCTCAAGACCAAACTCGAAGATCTGGATCAAAGATTTCTCGACCTCCATATTCAGTATTCAGCCATGAGCAACCGACAACATCCTAAGTCTTCTGTAGGCACCGATTTCTCTACTTCCAACAAATTTTGTGGGCCGAATATTGAATTCCCTCACTTCAATGGTGATGATCCAAGTGGATGGATACATAATGCAGAACAATACTTTAATATGCATAACACTTTTGATGTCACCAAAGTCCGAGTTGCATCATTTCATTTGGAATGTGAAGCCCTTCAATGGTTTTGTTGGTACATCAAGGATCATGAAGAGCCCCAATGGACATATTTTTGGCAACTCCTTTTGCACCAATTTGGCCCTAGTGGTTTTGATGAATTCACGGGAGCACTCACCAAACTTTACCAGATTGGCATTGTGAGAGAGTATGAGACAAAATTTGAGAACTTAGTCAAGCACACAGAAGAATTTTCTAATGCATTTTACATGAGTTGTTTTATTAGTGGTCTTAAGGATACAATCTGATCTGACATTACAATGTTATGTCCAAACACAATGATGGAAATCCTAGGGTTGGATAAGTTGGCGAAGGACAAGAATAGGGCTTAGAAACTCCCCAAATCCACTTTTCTTCCATTCAGAAATATGGTTCCCCAAAGACATCGAATCCATCTGACTCCTAGAACCACTCCTATCAAGCATTTGTCTGAAGCTGAGATGCGGGTACATAGGGAAAACAAACTTTGTTATAATTGTGATGATAAATTCACCCAGGGACATCAATGTACTAAACACAAGCCCTATTTCTTGGATGTGGCTTCTCCGCCTGCACTTGAAATTTGTGACACTGCTCAGGATCTAGTAGACGATCAACTTAACATTTTGCATCCACCTATTGACCCTCAGATTGCTAAACAAGTTGATTGTTTTTTCCATCCTTGCTCCAGCTTTAAAGTCATGGTTGCCAATGGGAGCACTTTACCTTGCAAAGGAAAGTGTCACAATGTGTGTATCTCTTTTGTAGATTATAACTTGTGCTCTAACATGTTTTCCATACCCCTAGGAGTTTGTTCTATGATTTCAGGAACTTAATGGTTATGCATACTTGGACCCATCTTATGGGATTTTGCTAAATTGTGGCTGCATTTTTTAGTCAATGGGAAAAAACACACATTTAATGGCTTACAACCAGTGTCTCTCAGCATCATCAGTTCACATTGCATGGAAGCGATCCTTAAGAAGAATTCACATGGTGTCATCACTCAGCTCCATTTCATTCAGATTCAACCTTCGGCAGTCTCAAATACTCCCTTGGATCTTTCATTTTGATGCACCCTTCAGATGCATGATTTTTCCAAGCCCTTCACTCTTGAGAGTGATGCTTTCGCCAATGGACTTGGTGTTGTCCTCTTTCAAGATGAACATCCCATGGAATTCACCGGTAAATCCCTTCATAGAAAGAATTTATCCACCTCCACATATGAGAAGAAAATGATGACTATTTTGCATGTAGTACAGAAGTGGTGGCCATATCTCTTATGGAATCCTTATTGCATCAAGACTAATCACCAGAGTCTAAAATATTTCCTGGAACAAAGGGTCTCATCCCCAACACAACAGAAATGGGTTAGAAAACTCAGGGGTTATGACTATGAGATCAATTACAAGAAGGATAAGGATAATATTGTGGTTGATACTCTTTCCCGCACATTTGATGCCCATGTCTCTCTCTCAGCTATTGCTATTCCTATTCCAACTTGGTTACACTCTGTTCAGCAAGGCCATGTCAATGACTCCTCATTATCTGAAATCATCCAACCATTGGCCAGTAACCCTTCTATGGTACCGTATTTCTCTTGGGATGGCTCTTCTCTGAGATACAAGGATTGTCTGATGCTTCCCCAAAGCACATATATTAAACATGCAGTCTTTTATGAACTCCATGCTTATGCATCGACAGGGCACTCTAGGTTCATGAAAGCATATGAGAGGGCATGATGTCACTTCTTTTGGAAGGGAATGCAACGAGAAATTCAACAGATGGTTTTCGAATGTGCTCCTTGTCAGCGCCACCAAGGTGAAACTACACTCCTTTTAGGATTGCTTGAACCTTTTCCCATGCCTACAAGGATTTGGACATATATTTCAATGGATTTCATTCAAGGGCTCCCTAAATATGGAGGGAAGACCGTAATCTTGTTTGTGGTTGATCGGATCTCCAAATATCATCATTTTTGTGCTCTCAGCCCTCCATATACCACCTCTTCAATCACATAAATTTTCATGGACAAGATATTCCTTCTTCATGGAATCCCTTCTTCCATTGTAATCAGACCACAACGCAACATTCACAAGTGATTTTCTCCTTACTCACACCAAACTGAATATGAGTTCAGTTTATCACCCACTAATAGATGGTACAAATGAAGTCATCAACAACTATTGGGAAACTTATCTTCTTTTTTTCACCTCTGAAGAACAACATCTGTGGGCAAAGTGGCTCCCTCTCGCTAAATGGTGGTACAATACTTCCTACCATACTACATCTCAAATGACTCCATATGAAGCAGTTTATGGTCACACACCTCCATTACTCCTTCCATACACCCCCAGCAGTTCACCAGTTTAGGCAGTTGGCATGGTTCTTCGAAACCGACATCAGATTCTTCACATTCTGTAGGACAATCTTCACATGGCCAGAACCCGCATGAAACACCAAGCTAATCAGCACCGTTCTGAGCGCACTTTTCAAGTCGGTGACATGGTTTTTCTTCATCTATAGCCTTACAAGCAATCTTCCTTGAAACTCAGAGGGAATCAAATGCTCACTCCAAAGATCTCTAGTCCATATACAGTTCGTCAGAAGATTGGGTCTGTTGCTTATAAATTGGCACTTCCTACTTCTTCTCGCATTTAGCAAGTGATTCGCACCAACATCAGAGAACAAATTGTTTTACCAGAATAGGATAATGAAGGATCCATCATTTCAGATCTGGAGGCCATCCTCAATAAGCGCACTTTTCAGCTTCGCTCTCGGTCCATCACAAAGGTCTTAATTCAGTGGCACAACATGCAACTAGAGAATGCTACATGGGAACAACTCCTTCAGATTCAACAACAGTTTCCACATCTAAAGCTGTAAGGACAAAGCTTTTTTTTAAGAGGGAGGGGATGTTAAGAACCCGTGTCAACCCTCCTCTTTATTTTGTTAGTATATTTTATCAGACGCATATGCTTTATAAGTTGTCCCATCAGTATGTTGTATTATCCCACATTCATGGGGAGTAATTAATAGTTATTAAGTTGTCTAGTTATTATGTTACATTATCCCACATTCATGGGGGGTAATAGTTGTTTAGATTAGACTTAGTATATGAGTATGTGTTGAGGCTAATGAAAGCATCGAAGAGTTATTTTGTATTGAGCTTGTTTAAAGGAGGTTTCCCCCTCGAAGTGGCCTGCGATTAATAAAATCTCTTCTATGATCCATAATTTATGTTATATCGTGCATTCTTATTTTTTATTGCAGGAGGCTCTCCACAGAGGGAAGCAGTGCACGTGTATGAATATTAATTGTTTTATCTACAGTACCTATTTTCTAAGGGTAGTTTCTGCAAGGACGAGATGTGTATATAAAATATAAATTGCAAGAATTTTAATTCATGAATCGAGAGACATGGTGGTGACATGATCTATAATCTAAAACAAATCACTGAGTTGGTTGGATATCATAAGATTGAGTCGGCGAGCATGTTAGCTCATATCAAAACAACCCCAGGTTTGTAAAGTTTCAGAAGTTTGCTGGTGATGCAGAGCATTTCATAGAAAAATATAACATGTAGATTGACGTTCAATTAAGCATGCATGCTAGCTGTATCTACACTAAGCACTGGGTAACCCAAATTCTAAAATTCCATGTTACTACTTTCTATGAGGAGCACTTGATATTAGTTGAAAATAGATTTTATAATATCACAATGCATCATAGTTGAAGCTATTTCGTTCAAATATCATGGCACTGTTGTTAGCAAAAACCGAGCTGACAACTTGAGTTATTGCCTAGTTATAAAAAATTTAGGCTAACTTCTTTTCTTTTTACTTGTTGGGTGAAACTTGTCTAACTCTGACTAGACAAGTCTACCAATATGGTTGGAATTTTGCACCTGACTCTTTTAACTCAACAAGTTCTTACTTTTCAGTTTTACCAATAGGTTTTACTTCGACAAGTTGACTTCGACAACTTGTTGGTTTAACCACTTGTCGACTGGTTTGTTTTTAGTTGAAATTTACAAAGGATATTTCTTAGTCTAAAATAATTAATAAATTGAAAATGTTTTTCACCCACCAGTAATATGAAGTAAAAACAGACACAATCAACAATTTCACAGAATTATAAAAACATATAACCAAACATTTAGGAAGACTTGTGTCAACCACTCTGTTGTAAAACCTCAGACTTTTAATGGGTGAAATGTTTATGGATTCTTTGATCTCTCACTCAAGCCGTAAATGTAAACAAAATTTACACAAATAATTCTAGAGAAAATGTTGGCTAAGTAAACATGCATTTCAACCATAAACTATTTTATATATATAACTTGTTGAGAAATAAAAAAATAGGTAATAGAAACTTGTCGGCTGTTCGACAGATTCTCTTACATTGCTTCAGCTCTTCCATAGAATCACACACACATAGAAGCTTGAGCTTCAACTCTATCCTTTCTTCACTCTCTACTCATAGTTCTCTCTTTCTCTCTTTCTCTTCTCTTAGAGTTCTCACTGATTTACACACTTCTTCTTCTATATATAGGAAAACTAGGATTTGCTTCTTCATGAATCTACAGTCTTGACATTAATGGTTGTAATAACTATCTATCTAAAAAATCAACTTCAGAAATTAATTCGACTGGTTTATATATGATAGTTGTGAACTCTTCATATTGTCAGAATGTCTAACATAGTCTAAACTGATACGGACTCTGGTAGAGTCGGCTAATGTCTGGTACGGCTTCTGTGAGTAGTTATTATTTCCAACATGGCGAAGGTGTGTGTGTTTGCGTTTTATTTTTATTTTCGATTGTCAGTGTGTATACTTGTTCAGTGTACATATGCACATGTACGGGGAATGATTTTGGAGATCTGCTATTTTGGCTGTCCTTAAATCTGTTGTGTTAATTAGTTTGATTTATGGCCAATGGTTTATGATTTGTTTATAGTCGTACAAATCATTTTATCCTCTTACAATATTATCTAATATGTTTTATCTCGAGAATGTCTCATAATATTTTTGAACATAAAAGAGTATCAACAAAATCCAACAATGGTCTTCCAAATCCAGATCTAACAGTGCGCATCAAGGTCGGAAGAGAGAGATTTAAACCCAATTCCAATTTGTAAGCTATAAAATGAAAAATGATTCACACATCGGCTTCCACCATCATTGGTCAAGTTTTATTGCAATATAAATGTTTGAAATATTAATTACTCGCTGATCTACATATCAAACAATCCACTCTATCAGTTAGACAGGATGAAGAGTTCATTTTTTTCGCATATAAGCCACTTGAATTAAATTTCTGAAGCTAAGTTTCTAGGTATATAGTTATTGAAAGTTTTTAATGTAAGTCGGTAGAAGTTTTTTATAAGAAGAAGAAGATTGTAAATTTGAAATAGTTTTTTATAAGAAGAAGAAGATTGTAAATTTGAAGAACATATGGAGTAAGACAAATACATAGACATAGAGACACACATACAAAGAAGAGAAGAATAAAAAGAAAAAGATAAAACTCTCTGAAGAATTTGAAGCTCAAGCTTCTGTGTTTTGTGAAAGTATTGAGAGTAGAAGACCTGTAAAAGGTGAAACATCCTTATAAATTTCCATGTTTGTAATTATGGCTATAGTTCTTTGTTATGCCATCACAAGATATATAAATCCTGCATAGTTATGGTTTAATGCAAGTTTTATTTAGCCTCACATCTTCTCTAGTTTTACCAGAGTGAATGTTGTTTACATTTATTGTTGAGTGAAAGACACAAAAATCCATATTTATTTCATTGCTTACAAATTCTAGTTTTTATTCGAAGAAGTGTTCGACACAAATATTATTTAATATTTGGTTATACGATATTGTGAATGAGTTGCAATATGTCGTCCATCCCAGTAATTCCTCAGATCAGGTTTAGGAAAGAAACCTTGTCTTAAAAAGGGAAAAAGTAATTCCTAAGGTGAATTAAAAATAGATTCTACTTCCGGTTCAAATATGCCGAGTTTGCAAACTCCAATTTTATAGGAAATAATTATGAGTATTGTATTAGAATTTGAATGCCATTTAGATATTCAAACATATAGTTCTAATACGTTTTGAGGCAAAAGAATGGAGAATGAAGATACAAACTGAACAAAACAAACTACATAGAAAACATACAAGTATTGCTTAGGAATTTACAGTATCGTTCACAATAATAATATCTGGTGTTATAATAGTTTACATAGGAAGAATTTGAATGCATGGGGTATGAATTTGAATATCCCAAGCGGATATGACTGTATCTAACTAAATATCTAACTCATGGTCTCCCAATTAATATCAGAGTCCAAAATCAACTCCCAGATGTCCAACCAACTCAAACAAATAGTGACAACTAGTTAACTCGGTGCAACTGAGTGTGTTAGGTGGAAAAAGGTGCCTACTCCACTTGCATCCATGCAAGACATGTGATAGATAACTATTTGAGAACTAACTAAAAGTAATTGAGGGCTAACTAAGACTAACTAGTACTAAATCCAACTCACTGAAGTAGGTTTGTGTCAGGACTCCTAGTGGCTCCTAAAATGTACGGATTTGTCTAGGAGGTGCCCAAACTGATGCATGCACATGCAATAAGTGGCAGTTAACCTCCAGTAGTGTTCCCCACACTTCAATGACTAGTACATGTGGCCCCATTGGGCCAAGTGGACGCAATTGTACTAATGGAGCCAAATATTTAATTAAGGTTCCTAAGTTAGGAAATAATTAATCTAATAGACATTTTACCAAGGGAGGATTAATAATCCTAACACCCCCCATGAATCCTAACTTGGAAAACTGTGGGCCCTGGTAACAAGAACATAGGTCACCCAAATACAATCTAAAATATAACAAGAAAATGTTGCTTAATACAACTAAGGAAACAGGGGAAAACCTCATGGGAAAACCCTGCCCTCAAAAATAAGAAGAAAAATAACAATCTGCAAGCTATCTTTAGAAGAAAGAAGCTTCCTCATAGAAAAATAACTTGAGCAAAAACACTGCTGCAAAATTGCAACTCTATGTAGCAACATGGTCCATCAGTGGACCTCTCAATGTACTTCTGAACTGAGGACTTTGTTTGTCTCTTATGGATGGTGAAGGTAGGGAATGATCAAGTTTCTACTTCTATGGGCCATGTAGCTGATCATTTGGCATCATCAAGTAGCACCGACCTGGAACTTTGCTGCACCATACTGTAGAGAGTGAATCTGTGAGAGATAGTGTATCATTCTCATTCTGATACTGGGACCTTTTTCTTCTTCTATCTTCTAGATCTCCAACACATCTGCCAGCTGCATCAATAAGATCTTGAGCCTATATGGGTTTAGGATTCTGATTAGGAGTAGGTAATGGATATGGATCTAGAATCTCTTGAGATTCAGTCTCAATAACAGGATCATACTGAATTTGATATTCTTCATTTGAATCTGAAACCTCTATAACATCATCATCATCATAAAAAATAGGTGGTGAAATAGTTATACCTTCCTGTGCCACTGGAGGAGTATCATACAGTTGATCTTCTTCGAAATGGACACTTCTTTCAATGAAGCATCTTCTGATAGAAACCTCCATCAGTTTGTAATATTTTGCATGTTTTCAATATCCCAACAGAATGCATTTTCTACTTTAGGCTTGGAAGGCCTTCCTCTTGTCAACTGGTATTCTGACCCAAGCTTTGGAACCAAAATTTCTTAGATGAGAGACATTGGCCTTATACCCATGTAGTGCTTCGAATGGAGTCACCCCAACCACTGAATTGTGGGGCACCCTATTCTACAAATACGAAGCACAGTTTAGTTCTTTATCCCAAAGAGAAGGAGGTAGCTGCTTGGCATGGAGAAGGAAAGTTTTCATCTCTTTCAGTGATCTGTTCTTCCTCTTAGCCATGCCAATTTTCTGTGGTGTGTATGGAACTGAGTGTTCCATTCAAATCCCCTTTGATTCATAGAAACTCTGGAAATATCCTTTAATGTATTATACTATTTTATCATATCTTATTGACTTGATATTCTTATTGAAATTGTTCTCAACCACATCTTTAAAAAATTCTAATTTTTGTTTGATGAAGTAGATCCAACAGTATCGTGAATAATCATCAATAAAAGTGAGGAAGTACCTGCAACCATTAATGGATTTTGTCGGCATAGGTTTTGCTACATCACTGTGTATTAAATCAAGCATAGAGGCAACTCTATGTGCCTTCCCAACATCATACTTCTTTTATGGATACTTACCTACCAAGCAATCAGAACATACTCCATCGGAAGTGTGGATGGAGGGAAAACCTTCAACCATTTTATCATTGTGGAGCTGCTTCAGATATTTGAAATTGAAATGGCCAAATATCTCATGCCAAATATTGCTGGTGTTGTTAGCATGAGACAATAAAGTTGTAGGAGGAGAAACATGTAAGAAATGTGAGAACTCATAAGCTTTGGTAGAGTGATTTGCAATACCTTTCGCTACAAGATTTCTAGTGGATTTTGTTGTAATATCAACTGATTCTAAATCAAATGTAACTCTCTTGGGAGATCCTATATGTGTCATATGGTAATTAGACAAGTTAGCAGTAACGAAGGGCACATATAAGACATGCTTGAACTCACCATGCTTCACTCTGACTGAGCCCCTTCCTTCTGCTGGAATCTGGGAATCATCTCCCATGTGAATGTTACGTGCCTTTGTCAGTGAAAGAGTAGAGAAGGATTATTTGGAAGCAACCATGTGGTTGGAAGCTCCAGAATCTATTATGTATGATGAGGATGAAGAGATTGTAGCTTTCAAAGCATGACACCTCTCGATATCTTCTGTCTCTGGTTCTTCATGAGGATTCTTTTCTCTTGTGGAAGAAATGTTATGTTTCTTGAGAAGAGCTGACATTTCATCAATTTCTTTCCTCATACAATGATCTTCAAGATGGTACCCGTTTTCACAATAAGGACATAACTTATTTTCAAATTTCTTCTTCTTAGAGCCGAAGGCCCCTTCGAACGCTTGTTTATTTTATTTAGGCTTTGAATCAGCTACCTTTGAATCCTTATTATTTTATTTCCCCTTTTCTTGTGCTTTGGAAGAGTCAGAAACTAGAAGAGCTTGATATTTGGATGTCTTTATGACTCCCATTCTCATTAATTTGTCTTGCTCTTTGATTAAGGACTCAAAAAAAGAATCTAATGAAGGAACCTTCCAATCAGGAAAGCTTTCTCACTTGGAATGAAATATGGAAACAAACATAGAATACTTAGGGCCTAGTTTGTTGAGTATGGAAAGGACATTTTGTTCATCCTTATGCTCTATTCCGCACTGTTTGCACTGGAGTACTAGAGACTTGAATTTAGTGAAGAATTGCTGAATAGTCTCGAAACTGCTAGGATGTAAAGATACCAACTCATTCTCCAGAATGTGTCCCAGAAGCTCATCTTATTTGTTAAAAAAGCTATCAAGCTTCTCCTAGGCTTCTCTAGGAGTCCTCAATCCCTCTAGGTGGAATAGGAGATCTATGGAAATATAAGTACATAAGTACCTAAAAGCTTCATCACGACGGTTTAGGAACTTGTGCCACTCTACCGGTTGATGAGGCTCAACCTCCCATCCATGTATGATCCTATGGTAGCCATGCTTGCGTAAGGCCAGCTGCATATCAAGCCAATCAAGATAATTGGAAGTTGTGAGGATCCGTGGTTCAGGAGTTTGAGAACTCATAATTGCTCCAGCTGGAAGACTGCAAATAATTCTCACAAGCTATGTAGCACCTGTAAATTTCACTGCTGTAACACACTAAAACATATGAACTGTTAGAATCATGCTTTTCCTCCCGGAATGCACATTTTTTCAGGGTCCGTGACGCCCTCTCCGTTGCTCTGAATAAATCTAGAGCTAGCAAATTTTCATAGGGGACTTATGTGGAAACCCATATGCTTCTGATGTTTGATTGGGAGAAACAAGCATGAAACCTACCTGAGAAGGCTCTAATACCATATTAGAATTTGAATTGCATTTAGATATTCAAGCATAATTTTTGCAGCAAAAGAATGGAGAGTGAAGAAACAAATTGAACAAAACAAACCACACAGGAAACAGAGAAGTATTGCTTAGGAATTTATAGTATCATTCACAATAATAATATCCAGTGTTACAATAGTTTACATAGGAAGAATTCGAATGCATGGGGTATGAATTCGAATATCCCAAGTGGATATGATTATATCTAACTGAATCTCTAATTCATGATCTCCCAATCAATAACGGAGTCCAAAATCAACTCCCAGATGTCCAACCAACTCAAACAAACAGTGACAACTAGTTAACTTAGTGCGACTGAGTGTGTTGGGTGGGAAAAGGAGCCTACTCCACATGCATCCATGCATTATCCATGTAATACATGCGCTAGCTAACTGTTTAAGAACTAAATGAAAGTAACTGAGGGCTAACTGAGACTAACTAGTACTAACTCCAAGTAACTAAAGTAGGTTGGTGTCGGGATTCCAGTGGCTCCTAAAATGTAGGGATTGGTCCATGAGGCACCCAAACTGATGCATGCACATGCAGTAAGTGGCAATTAACCTCTAGTAGTGTTCCCCACACTATAGTTACTAGTAGATGTGGCCCCATTGGGCCAAGTGGACCCAATTGTACTAGTGGACCCAAATATTTAACTAAGATTCCTAGGTTAGGTAATAATTACTCTAATAGACATTTGACCAAGGGAGGATTAATAATCCTAACATAATGGTCTCTAAAAATAAAGGATTTGTTCATAGGTCAATATGTTTGGGATATTGTTCAGAATGGTTATATAGAACCAGCAGATCAAGCGTCATATAATAATCTCACACAAGTTGAGAAAGATGCCTTGAGGGAACAGAGGACGAAAGATGGAAAAAATTTGTTCTATATACATCAAGCCATGCATGAAAGCATACTCCAAAGGGTAGCAACAGAAATTACCGCTAAAATGGCATGGGACACATTGCAGACCGCCCATCCAGGCTTGAACAATATAAAGACTTGCAAGATGCAGAATCTAACAAGAGATTTTGAATCTCTGTCAATGAAAGAAACAAAGTCAGTAGAGTCATTATATACTAGAGTTGTTGGTTTGATAAATCAACTGAAATATCATGGAGAAAACATAGAAGACAAAATGGTGGTTGAAAAAATCCTTAAAATTATTCCCCCAAGATTCGAATCCTTGGTTGTAACCTTGGAAGAAAACAAAGATGTGTCAGTGTTCACTATTGATGAGTTGCAAGATTCACTCATCAATCATGAACATAGAATCAATAGAATAAACACATCATTAGAAGGTGAATTTGTAACATAATCATCAATAAGCCATGGAAGAGGCAAGGGGAGAAAACATTCTAGAGGTAGAGGAAGAAACTTCCCAAGAGGAGGACGCAGTAGCAGTCTCATGGATGTAGCTAGTAGAGGACAACATCAAAACCCGGGTCAGCTAAGTGGTCACAGGTTTGATAAATAAAAAATTCAATGTCATTATTGTAAGAACTTTGGTTATTATGCATATGAATACAGGAAGAAGCAATATGACCAAGAAAACAAAAGCTATAACCAGTTGACGAACACCAACACTTCGTCGAGCACAATTTTGATGGCATGCACATCCCAAATCAAATGCAATAATGTCCAATAAATTCCACACAACATATGGTATTTAGATTCAAGCTGCAACAATCATATGACTGGTAATTTAATTTTTTTTTCTAGTTTAGATAATTCAGCTCAAACTGATGTTACACTTGGAAATAATGTCCAAGTAACTGTTTTGGGAAAAGGTACTGTTGGTATTCTAACCAAATAAGGGGAGTGAAAGTTTATTCCTGATGTTTATAATGTCGAAGGTATAAAACAAAATTTGTTGAACATTGGACAATTGATACAGAAAGGGTACAAAGTCTACATTAAGGACAATCAATGTGTGATTAAAGACATACATCCAAGCAACCAAGTGATAGAAAAAGTGACAATGACAAGTAATTGCTTGTTTCCATTGAGGATAGTTCCAGACATGAAAGGAAAGGAAAAATCAAGAGGTGCATTCAAAGCAGAAAGTAAAGAAGAAGTTGTACACTGCTACAAGAAAGAAAATGACAACACTGAAAATCAAGCAATATTTCAAACAGAAGTTCAGGATGATTCATGGTTGTGGAATTTTATATTTACACATCTGAATTTTGATGGGATGAAGCTATTGCACACGAAGAACATGGTAAATGGATTTCCATTGATTGAAAAACCATACAAATTTTGTGAAGGTTTCATTTTTTGCAAGAAACATAGAGAGATTTTTCCAATCAGAAATTCATACAGAGCACGCACACCACTTGAGATTGTGCACTCTGATATTTGTGGTCTAATGTAGACATCATCCATTGGTGGCTACAATTATTTTCTTACTTTTATTGATGACTAATCAAGAAAAACATGAGTATATTTTCTAAAAAATAAATATTATGCATTTAGTTGTTTTCAGTATTTCAAGGCACTCGTGGAGAATCATAGTGGTCACTGCATCAAAATATTAAGGATGGACAGAGGTAGTGAATATGTTTCAAATGAATTTCTATTTTTTTGTAAAACCCATGGCATATAGAAGCAATTCATTGTGCGGTATACACCTCAGTAGAATAGTGTTGCAAAGAGAAATAATAAAACCATTATGGAGATGGCACACAGCATATTGGCAGGCAAGCATTTTCTAAATGAATATTGGGCTGAAGTAGTCGCAACTGTTGTATACATTATGAATTGGTTTCCGACAAAGAGCGTGAAGAACAAAGTTCCTCAAGAAGCATGGACATGTATGAATCATAGTGTTTTTCATTTAAAAGTTTTTGGTTGTGTTGCATATGCTCATGTACCAGATGAGCTGAGAAAGAAATTAGACAAGAAGGGACATAAATGTTATTTTCTTGATTATTCCAAAGATACAAAAGCATACAAGTTGTATGACCCTATTGCAAGGAAAGTAATCATCATTTATGACGTTCAATTCGTCGAGAATGAATCATGGGATGGAACCATGGAGAATGATGTCTAAATTGTGTCAAATGTCGAGCATGATGACATGACAGAGGAAGTGGTTGAAATACCACATGTAAGTCAACCAGTCGCAGCACCATCGACTCCCATGACATCGCGACATGGTTCAAGAAAAGGAATGTCGACACAAGTCGCAGCTCAAGCTACATTGACAAGCACACTAAGATGACAACAAACTCGATCAAACAGTACGACATCAACAGATCCAATGAAGACAAGAAGTGTGCATGAAATATTTGAAGCTGGTACACCAAATTCCTTCTCTTTATTTGCATTATTTTCTCAAATAGATGATACACTAACATTTGAGAAAGATGTTGAAGATGAAGTATGGGAATAATCCATGGATGAAGAAATAGAATGTATTGAGAAAAAATAGACATGGGATCTGGTAGATGTACGAAAAGATAAAGATGTAATCAACATCAAATGGATTCACAAGATCATGCAAGATGTTGATGGGAATGTGTAGAAGCACAAGGAATAATGGTCACAAGAGGGTTCACACAGCATCCCAGCATAGATTTCAATGAAACCTTCATACCGGTTGCATGCATCGATCGAGTTAGAATAGTTTTGGCCATTGCTGCAAAAAACAAATGGATGTTAAATCAACATTTTTGAATGGCTATCTATGTGGAAAAACCAAAAGGCTATGAATTTCTAGGACAAGAGAATAAGGTGTACATGATGAAAAAGGAACTCTATGGTTTAAATCAAGCTCTAAGAGCTTGGTACAGCCACATTGATTCCTATCTCACCAAGAATGGATTTCACATAATTGAAAGTGAACTGATGCTATACACCAAAGTTATTGAGAAAGGTAACATATTAATAGTCTGCCTGTATGTAGACGATTTAATATTTATTGGTGATTTTGGCATAAAAGAATTTAGAAAAGTCATGGAAAGTAAATTTAAAATGTATGATTTGGGGCTTATGAATTTTTTTTGGGGAATTGAAGTCTAGTAGTCTGAAAGTGGTATTTTAATATTACATTCAAAGTATGTAAGTACAGTTTTAAAAACATTCAATATGTCTAATTGCAAGGAAACCCCAACATCAGTAATAATAGGTTTAAAATTGAGCAAAGATGATGATGCATCAACTGTAGATCCTACGTAGTTTAAAAGGATTGTTGGAAGCCTTATGTATCTAACAACGATGAGACCAGACATCATCTATGGAGTAAGTCTGATCTCAAGATTCATGGATTCACCAAAATACTCTCATTGATAGGTAGGTAAAAGAATTACGAGGTATGTAAGTGGAACAAAAGACCTTGGGATAATGTATTCAACCTCATAAAACTTTAAACTCATTGGATACATTGACCGTGACAATGGAGGCAACAAAGATGATAGGAAAATCAAATATGGGTACACATTTCATTTTGGTATAGGTGTTATGTCGTGGTATTTCAAGAAACAACCCATAGTAACTTTATCTTCAGCAGAAACAGAATATGTTGGAGCTATAGGGACTGCATGTCAAGCTATTTGGATGAGAAGAATGTTAAAATGCCTATCGTAGAACGAGAAAGAATAAACAACCATTTTTAGTGACAATAATTCAGCCATTGCTTTGTCAAAAAATCAAGTGTTTCAAAAGAAAACCAAACACATTGACACAAGGTATCATTTTATAAGAGAATTGGTGAACAACAAAGAAAATTGTTTAGAATTTTGGAGGTCTTAATATCATATTGCAGACACTTTTACAAAACCTTTGGCAAGGGATGCATTCCAGTATATGCGAATTTATTTAGGAATGACAAGTTCTCCTCAATGAATTTTGTCGTGAACAGAGAAAGTTTCATTTGTGAAACATTTTGTAATATTTTTTTTTTAATTCCGATATGCTCATAATTAAGGGGGAGGGTTGTAAATATTAATTACTCGTTGATCCACATAACAAATCAACCGACTCTTTCAGAGTCTGTAGCAGGTCATTTTCTGTCAAATAGTCTGACATGACGAATAATTCACGTCTCTTGCATATAAGCGAGTGGAATTAAATTTCTAAAGCTAAGTTTCTAGGTCGATAGTTATTATAGTCTTTAATGTAAGTATGTAGAATATTTTTATAATAAAAAGAAGATTGTAAATTTGAAGAACAGATGGAGTAAGATAGACATGAGATAGAGACATACACATAGGCAAAGAAATACAGAGAAGAGAAGTGCAAAGAATAAGAAGAAAAACTATGTGAAGAGTTTGAAGCTCAAGCATTTGTTTTTTGTGAAATTATTGAGAGCTTAAGCTCTGTAAAAGGTGAAATATCCTTGTAAATTTCTAGGTTTGTATTTATGGTTGTAGTTCTTTGTTATGTCATCACAAGATATATAAATCCATAGGTATGGTTTAATGCAAGTTTTATTTAGCCACACATCTTCTTCGGTTTTACGAGAGTGAATGTTGTTTACATTTACTATTGAGTGAAATACACAAATAATCCATCTTTATTTCAGCGCATAAAAATTCTAGTTTTTATGCGCAGAAGTGTTCAACAGAAAACTTATTTAATATTTGGTTATATGATATTGTGAGTGAGTTGCAATATAGTTTGTGTCGCAGTTTATCCCAAGTAGTTGTCGGTGAAAAGTGTTTTTCATACCATAAGTTTGAATACTATGAAATATAAAGTTGTGATGTCAAAGTGAAAGTTGGTCACAAAGGAGTTGGTTGCAACCTAAATCTTGTCGTAGTAAAATCCGGTCAAATCCAAGTGATTCTGTCAAGGTAAAAGTGTGTCCAATAAAAAATCTGTCGCAGTAATTTCATCGTAGATATTTTGGTTGCAAGACTTTCCATTAAAGTAAAAAGGGAAAGAGAATTTTATGACTGCATGTCGGTAACTCAAGTCTACCGCTGAAGCAATTGTCTTTCCCAAGAATAAACGGGTATGCAAAGCCATTTGTAAACAAAATTAGAATGAGAGAGAGGATACATTCTAACACTCAACACAAAATTTTATATCAATAAACAATGCTTACAATACATGGTACCTCTAATATATAGATTTTATTAGATATAATTTAACTTATTTTAAAGATAACTAAGATAGGTTGAGAGAATATCTCAACCGCACACCAAATTAAGGAGAGAACCTCCAACAACTCATGTGATAAACATTATCTCTAACACCCCCCCTTAATGTTTTATCTCTAATCTACTTGTAGAGTAGGATTGGTCTTCATTAAGATTTTATCACTTTGATATTTATACATGAACTTTATTTGTACCTTTCTCTGTATAAAATAGATTATTGATTTCCATATAAAAAACAAACCATCTACCAGAATACATGGGCTCTCAATTGATGTAACTGCTAGTTCTCTAGGAATCCTCTTTAGCTGCATGGTTCATCAATGTTAAATAGAACTTGGTCCTTCATACTATGAGAATATTGCATCTCAACTTTCCCTTTAATCACATCAAGGTAGCATACAAATACACCTACAACCCTCATAGCTACCCAAGTGGTTCATTCCACACCTGGATGTCACATCCTCTCTATGTATAAGAGGGATAACACTGTGTGATTCTGCACCACAACATGTATGCCAAAACATATGAAACATGTCTTACAACAACCTAGGAAATAGGCTTTCCAATGGCTAATATTTATAACTTGGACCAAAAACTCTTCCGAGGTGTTGGGTACAATCAAACATGCACCCCACTTAAAAGTCAGATATAATAAAATCACAAACCAATTACATATGCCTCTCATCTTTTCATTACATACCAAGACAAATATAACCCTTTGCATACCATTAAGGAAAATCCACACAATTTGAACAAACAAAAAAATAGCAACACTTGATAAATCACAGATCAATCTGACTTTTGTCCCTCGGAATGGAGGCTATGTGAGTCCGACGGAATGTGCATGTACACCTCACTTTTCTATAACACCTCCATGCAGTAGGACAAGTGCTTCCTCTTCCTTGCAGCTATTCATTGAAAAAATCTTCCCCACTTTCATTAATGCGCATACAAGCTCAAACACATAACGCATTGATGTTTCACCTCACCTAAGTATGCACAACACTCCTTTTCAACTTTCATAAAATAATGATTTGATTCCCTACACTCGTGATTTTCTCATCGTCGCAATTATTTTTTATAGTGATTTAAGGTGAAATAAATTACACAAAGCAAAAGTGATGTCAGAACAACGACATTACCTCCATATTAAAAAAAAACTGCAACACATCACTACCATTCAGCCTTCTTTCCAATATTTGGTCTTAACTCTTCATAAAAAATAGGATGTGCACTATGCCTTCATTCAATAGCCAGGATTGGCACATTGGTAAAAACATTGTAGGTCAAACCACATATTGCATATTTGATTCACACTTGGCACCTCTCCAATAACATTTCCTGGGACAGAAATGATTCACAACATGCAACGATTTCTTTAAAGAGTGGCAATTCCTTCTTGTTGGTGGGAAGCAACCTTCTGAGTTTCATTTTTGTTTTTCCAAATAAAATTGATTGGTCCTATTCTTTAATTAATTATTAAAATTAGTAAAGTGTGCCTTCAAAATCTTTGAGTCAGAAGGTACTGTCAATTAAGAAATATTTAATGGTCAATGTTTAGGAGGCATTTTCAAATTAAGCTTGTTCTTTTTCAAATTGATTATTTTAGTAGCCGTTAAATTTTAAATTTATATATGATCAATTTTTCATTAAGATATCATCTGATCATAATATTAACTGCTACTTATTAGCATAATCTGCTATTAACATTACTTGTTAATCAAATTGAATTAGCTTATTGAGTTGTTATTCCTTATCTTTAGTGTAAACTTTTTTAATTTTCATTTTAAGGTTTTAATGATATTAGGCATGGTTTATATGATTTTTTTTTTGTTTAAACATGAATTATAAGAGTTGACATAGTTATTCATATCATATTATAACCTTTATAACCTTTATATGTATGTTAAACATTCACATTTATACTAATTCTTTATAAGCTATGTGTGAACATTGTAAATAAATAAACTGAGCCTAACTTAAACATTGTACATATAAATCTATAATCACTAAGGCTTACTTCCAAGTTAATTTCGAATTATTAATGAAAATATTTTATGTCATTTTCATAATGATAAAATTAATTGATTTCCACTTTAGTCCTAGTTTTGATGAGATTTTACAAGTGATTATTCTCCATTGTAATTGACACGGTGTTCTCAATTGACATTTGTCGATCCTGAGTACTCGTCGTATCACTTAAAATTGTCAAAATTGATCTTCTGAATCAATATCATTTATGTGTTATGATTTGAAATGGTTTAAGTCATTATGGATATTGATTTTTGTACTTTCATCAATTTGATAAAACCTTATGGAGCACGATTATTCATAGTGCAACATTTGAGGGTCTTCCATTAAGCTTCCACGTATAGCTCCACCATGTCAAAATCTAGAGACGAATTATTTGATATATGACATGAATCAATACATTTTAAAACACTTGTCAAATGTGCTACCACAAATTGATTTTCCTGTCCAATATTTCATATCAATAATATTTTCAGAGTGACTGTTTCATTTATAATATGATATGATTTTTGTGTAAGGTATGATTTCAGGTTAGATCATTATGGCTTGGTTCACGCTTTCGTTAATGGTGGAGTTATCACGCTTATGCACGAGCCTAGGGTTATCAGTTGGCTCTTCATAGAGTCGAATAAGAGTTTCGTTATGCCTTTTGAATCGATTATCCCTATCCCTTCTATTTTCACGATGCCTTACGATTCTTAGTTGAAAGACAAACTGGTGGAGAGACCGGTGGTAGAAGAAATGGATCCTTTATGCTGATTTGAACCAGAAGGTTCTGAGTTACTTGATGCTGATCAGGAGGCAGCTCGATCGGTTGATAAAGTTGGGTTGGAAAAATTCTTTAATAGTTTCAGTGGTCATAATACTAAAGTTACTCACATATTTTCTCTTTCCCTTAAAGGAAAGGTTTTCTAGATTGGGGATTTGCAGTTGGTTCTTTCTAAAGATTTCGTAGCTCAAGCAACCAAGTTACCACAGTCTGATGAGAAGTGGTTTAAGAAAGGGGAGATAAACAAAATGAAATGGAAATCATATTTGTTACCCCTGCCTGACAATTTCGATAACAAGTTGGCTTCTTGGTAAAAATTTTGAAACCTCAATGGATGCCATTGTTTCAGCTAATAGTCAGGTACATGACTTGTGATGGTCACTTTTCCTCTGGGCATATTTA
>LPNX010730238.1:0-28338 GCA_001517045.1 Pseudotsuga menziesii | reverse complement strand
TTATTAATGAATATTTATATACAAACGATTGGTTTTGCAGGTGTCGTTGATGGATGAAGTCTTATGTTTTGGTGTTGTTATGCTCGTTAAAGATTTTGCTGACAAATGTTGAAGAAATTTTCCCTTTTGATGACTAAATTTTCCCTTTTGATGACTTGGATACTAAATGTCATAGATAGCTGTTATCTCTCGTCTCTCGCATGGACACATTTTTATTTTGCTAATAAGGTTGAAGTCTCTGGAATCTCACCTTCAACTTATTGGATGATTCTTAGGATCGAATGCTAGGTGCATTATTGTAAATTTTTTTCGGTTAAGTGAAACTGTTATTGAATCATCGGTATTTGACAACTGTCAAAGCCCAGAGTTTATTTTTAGAAAGCAGTTGCATAGAATAGTGGAATAGGTTATTAGTCTTTGTTATATAAACCATGAAAATCATTGTAGAAAAGGATGGAGTATTATTGAAAGAATTTGATATTGAGATAACACTTTACTTGTTGCCTCAATCCTGATGGAGTTTTTGTTACTGGATGTTGTCGAGCTTATGTTTGAAACTGGTATAATCTACTCTCTCATTTTAATCTAAATACACTTATGCTTTGTTGTAATCGTTTAAATGATGTTTAAAGTACTCCGATCACTCAACATTTTATATTTGATAAGAACATTATATAAGCCTTTTATTCAATTTTTATTGATGATTTTGATTATATAGTATCATATCCATAAGCTTATTATTCACTTACATCTATATTTTCATAAGGGATTTGATTAATAAGTGGTTAAATTTTATATTCAAATATTAATGTTGAACATTGATTATTCCTTGATCATTACATTACAGAATGAATAAAATAATTTTTTGTTTTATTTTTCTGATCATATTAAATATTATTTAACAAAGTTAGTGTTAATGATACTAATTCTCATAGTTTTCCTATTTGAAATTATATCATTCATTTTTCCTTGTTACTTATAATTGTAATTAATCTAGTTTAAAATATTTTCTCTGAGCTTAGATAGGAGTAGTAGTTTAGATTTGTTTCAAGTTTCTTAGAATATATTTTCTAGTTTTCATTTAACAACTATTAATATATTTTATATTTTATTAATTGATTAGGATCATAAGACAGTTTTTGGTTCAGAAATCTAAACAAAATAAAACAGAGACTCTCTTTTTAAAGAGAGTAGAATTATGTTAACATTGAAATCAAGTGAAAACAATTAGGAAAATTTAGCAGCTCATAGATAGATTATCTTAGATTAATATTTAACTTAGAAAATACTTTTTTATGAGTTCAAGTGATTGTATTCTTCCTAAGAAGAGTGAAAACTCAGAGGGTAATCATAGCAAACATACCTGGGGCTATTGTAAGCACCTTGTGTGGATTAATTTTCCTTAGCTGTCCTTAGGCAATATATCAGGCCAACAAATGGCTCTAGAGGGAGGACCTGAAAATGATTGATGGCAGAAAATACAAACGGTAATCCCTCAACTAGTCAAAATCCTCCGTTACAATATGAAAGTAGTAGTTCACCATTCATAGACATTGTAAGGAGAATTCTTGAACGAGATCATAATACATCTCCTTTTACTTTTGAACATAATACTCAGACCTTAGAAGAGTCACATCGCATACTTACTATGGCTTATGCTCATTATCTTGGTCTAACACCGATAGATTATAGTTTAGCCTCACAACAATGACATAATACTCAGTTGATTGCAATAGATCAAGATTCAACAGAAATTGATATTTCACAGTCAAGGACTCCAAGTCACCAAGTTAGAAGCCTTCATAGGGAAACCACTCGAACAAATAATGTTAGAAGTTTGATTCCTGTAGGCGGGTTTGGTAAACCACCCTCTCCTCTAGAATCGCCACTTGATAGTCCAAGGTCGTAAAATGAGAGTAGTTCTTTAGATTCTGAAGAATCTAGTATGGTTGGAGAAACCCCCGATGGAGGAGGAAACCCACCTAATCCTCCACCAAATCCACCTCTCCCATGGCTCAGAACAAGTTCTGTAGTAGTTCTAGGTGTTCAAGACCCTTTACCCAAGCATTCGGGTAAACTTCTTCCAAAGTTTAGTCCTGATAACAAAGAACCAGTAGAGGTTCATGTTGATAAGTATATATTGGATGTATAAACAATGATCGTGCAACATGAGGACGTTGTTTGTCGTCTCTTTCCTATAAATTTCGAAGGAAGAGAATCAACCTGGTATTTCTCTTTGGTTCAAGGATCAATAACAAATTGGATTGATTTTAGTAAATCCTTTATCGACAAGTTTGAGGATGATAAAAAACCTGCAGTATTGGCTCTTGAGTTATCTTGGATTAAAATAGAAAATAAAGAAACAAATACAGATTGTAATCAGATATTTCTCACATTAAAGAATAAAATACGAGTAGCCTCCCAACCACCTCAAGATATCATCATAGAAAACTATGCTTCATCATTACCAAAATACTTGGGAATGTTTTTTAGGCAAGCTAATAAATCCACACTTGTGGAAACTTTTGAAGAAGCCATAAAAGTTGAAAAAAAATCTTTAGCATGTGAAACAGAAAAAAAAGCTAGGAAAGTTGATACCTTTCTTAGGAAAAAAATAGAAAGACCAAGTCTAGATAAAAATAAAGCGTTTGATGCTGAACAACTTCAAAACACAATTAGTGTTTTAACAAATGAATTTGTTGGACTAAAAAAGAATTCAAACTTTCATCTTCTTCCAAGGGTTATCTTAGAAATCAGTTTAGACATACTACGAATAGTTCCTCAAATCCTCCTCCAGATATCGCAGTCAATGAGGAAATTTTTAATACTATTAGGGAAGTATTATCTATACTTGAGTATTCTACAAATCAAACAATTATTGATCAATAAGAAGAATAAAATTCTGATAATCAAGATGATTCACAAGAACCACAACAATTAGTTGGTCATTTTTGGGATAATTTGATAAAAGACGCTCGAAGCAAATTTCCTCTTGTAGGTCAACATACTTATAACACAAGAAGCAAAATATTCACTAGGTTTAGTTGGAGCTTCAAGTTCGAATCCTGCTGGAGGAAATAATACTCCTCAACCTATTAAACAATCTATTCAAAATCTACCAAAATTAGATTTGCAATACGATATAATTGAAGATTCAAGGAAGTTACCTGTAAACATTAGTATGTATGATTTACTGCAGATATACCCAATGCCTAATGGTCCTATTATTACCCTTGCAATGAGTTCAGTGATTCCTAATAATCAAAATAATGCAGCTGCTAATAATAATAATTCAAACAATGATTCAATTCCAACTGGTAAAGGAAAAGCAATAGCTAATAAAACTTCATTAATAGGAAAAAACTCAAAGTCCACAACACCTCCATTTCTTCTTACATTTGATATTTTTAACAGAAACGTTCATAATTTTATGGTCAATTCTGGTGCATTATCTAATTTCATGCATTTTTCGGTATGCATAAGATTAAATGAAAAATTTACTCCATGTGAAACACAAATTACATAGTTAGATCGCTTTAATGTGAAAGTGTTAGGAGAAATGAAACATGTTTTAATTAGACTTGCTAGTAATCCCTCAATTTATCAGATTATAGATATTGTGGTTGCTGACATTCTTGATGTGTATGGATTAATTTTTAGCACAGATTGGTCTCAAGGTCTAAATGGTTTCTTTGCAACAGATTGGTCAACTTTGTGGTTGCCCAAAAATGGTAAGTCCAATCATATTAAAATAGGCAGAGAAATATATTTAAGACATATAGTGAAAAAAATTCACAATCCTAATGAAGCAGTTCTTTTCTCTTGTTCAATAATGGGAAATTATATGTATGAGCTTGTCTTTGGAAATTTTAAAGCTGAAAAATCCCCTTTTTTTTGATAAAAATCAGCAATCACAAAATTTTGAATGTAGTCCATATTCAACCTGATTTTTTGTTTAAAAATTTTGTAGATAATATAGATAATCATGATCATGTACATATTATAGAAATTAAAGTAATAGCGGATAATTCAATTGGGACTTTGTATTTAGATGGATCAAAGTCCAAGGAAGGAGCTTGAGCTGGTTTCATTTCGATTGATTCTAAAGGAAATCAAATTTGTATAGCATGTATATTAGAATTTAATTGTACAAACAATATTGTAGAATATGAATCTTTGATTCAAGGTTTGGAGAAGGAAATAGATTTGGACATCAAAGGGTTGGTTGTCTACAGTGATTCAGAAATTATTGTTCATCAAGTATGTAATTCAATTCATTGGATTTCAAAACATCTACAAAATTACCAGCGAGAGGTATGGAATCTTATTTCTCATTTTGAGGAATTTAATATTAATTCCATTCCTAGCTTTTAAAAGTGGGAAGCATATTTATTATAAAATGTAGCTTCAACATTAATTCCACCTCAAAATATTTCACCTAATTTCTTTTCACTCAAATTAATTTTTAGGCCATCTATTCCTCATAATATTGTTAACTGGCGTATTTTTTATGATGCCATGCAGATATTAAATTTTCTAACAAATGAAGATACTTTCAAGGATACAACAATTGATGAAATCACTCATGAAGAAAACTTACACGATTTTACGGTAATTCATGATTATTGTTCATTAGAAAAAGCTCCAGATGAGGTAAAATATGTTCCTAATTCTATTGTGAGATTGAAAAAATTTTACAATCTTCAAGATAAATTCAAGTCAATCCCAAATTGCAAGAATAATAGTTCATGTTTATCATATGAAACTATAAATTTAGGAACTGAAGATAATCCTCAAACAGTCAACTTAAGAACTCAATGCACTCCTTTAGAGAAATCAACATTCATTAATTTATTTAGGGAATTTAAAGATGTTTTTGCATGAACGTATGAAAATCTCAAGACTTTTAACCCACAAGTTATGAAACACATAATTCCAATGAAACAAGCCTCAAAACCTTTTCAACAAAAACTTAGGAATATGCATCCAACCCTCGAACCAACTGTCAAAAAAGAATAGAATAAGATTTTAATTGCTAAGATAATCTTTCCAATTAGGTATACTCAATGGGTAGCTAAATTAGTTCCAGTTAGGAAGAAAAATGGTGACATTCGACCATGTGTTGATTTTCAAAACCTCAATAAATCTTTAAAAAAAAAGACAATAACCGAGTTCGTCCCATGGAACAGATCCTTCAAAAAGTGTCTCGGTATGAGATGCCATCTCTTCTTGATGGTTTCTCACGATATAACCAAATTTTTGTTACCCTAGATGATCAACTTAAAACAACTTTCAAAAATCCATGGGGAACTTACTCTTATTGGAAAATGTCCTTTGGTACAATTAATGTTGGGGCTACTTTCCAAAGAGCAATGGATATTTATTTCAGAGGAATGATTAATCATTCAGTAGTTGGTTATTTAGATGATGTCACTATTTTTTCCTAAAAATCAATGTGATCATATTTTTCATCTTAGAAAAGTATTCGAGCGTTGTAGAAGGTATGGAGTTTCCCTAAATCCTAAGAAAACAATATTCGTTGTAACACAAGGAATTCTTTTAGGTTGTGTGGTTTCAAAACTTGGAATTATGATTGATCCTGCTCAAACCCAAGCTATATCTAAAATCATTTTTCCTTCCGGTAAAAAGGCTATGTAGTCTTTCTTAGTTAAAATCAATTTTGTTAGGATATTTGTTCCTAGTTTTTTAGAAATTGTGTGCCCTTTACAAAATATGATTAAAAAATATGTTGTTTTCAATTGGGGAAAAAATTAAAAGGAATATTGTAAAATAATTTTAGAATCTATTTCAAAATCTTCTAGTCTTTTAAGCCCTGATTTTAGTAGAGATTTTATATTGTATACTCTTGGTTCGGATATATCTTATGATGCAGTCTTGACTCAGTATAATCATCAAAACTACGAAGTATCGATATCCTTTATGAGTTCAAACTTTAAAGGAGCTGAGTTAAATTATCATGAGGTTGATAAGCAAGCTTTTGTTGTTTTGAAAGATGTTAAACACTTTCATCCTTATCTTCTAAAATCTAGAACTAAAGTGATTGTTCATTTTCCTGCAGTAAGGAATTTTATGGTTAAAAAATTATTAGGTGAAAAAAGAGCTCCGTGGATGATAGCTCTCCAAGAATATGATTTAGAAATTAAACCATCCACGGTAATAAAAGGTTAAGGACTCTGTAAACTTGCCGCTGAAGCTACTCAGTTATCAAATAGTAATTATGAAATCAACATTGATGAATATTTACTGAAAAGGGAAATACATTTTTATCCTCCTACTCAAGAGTCTTGGGACTTTAACTTAAGGACTTTTCTAGAAACAGGAACTACTCCAGACCATTTAGAACCTATAAAAAGAAGAGCAGTTATATTAAAAGTAGCTTCCTATCAATTGATCAATAATATTCTGTCTAGGAAACATTCAGATGGCATATTATTACGTTGTCTGGATAAAGATGAAACTGAGATAATATTGAAGGAATGACATTTTGGATCTGCTGGTGGGCACTTTGGAGGAGAAACTACTGCTCATAATATTCTTAGAGCAGGCTATTATTGGCTCACACTATTTCAATATTCTTATGCATTTGTTAGGAAATATCAGGATTGCGGGACCATCGTAGGTAGACTCAAAAAACCTCCCTTTCCTTTACAACAAGTTTTAGTAGAAATATATTTTCAACAGTGGGGACTTGACATTGTAGGTCCAATTAACCCACCTTCATCTTTGCAACATAAATATTTTCTCACTACGATGGATTATTTTACCCGATGGGTTGAGGTTGTACCTTTACATGTAGTAAACACTAGTCAAGTTACTCAATTATTAGAATCTGTTATTATTACTTGATTTGGTATCCTTGATTCACTGGTCTTTCATAATGCATAATATTTTTATTCGGTTGAGTTAACTCAATTTGATTTGGAAAGAGGTATAAGAGTCAGGTACTCTACAAATTATTACCCTCAAGGTAATGGTTTAGCAGAATCAACCAACAAAAAATTATTAAAGATTCTAAAGAAAATTATTGCTACACATCACCACAACTGGCATACAACATTGTTTTATTCTCTTTGGGAAGACAGAGTGACCCCTAAAGACTCTATTGGGAATTCACCATTCTTTCTAGTTTATGGCCCAGAAGCCATCTTACCTCCAAATATGTTTTTTCCTTCTCTTCAATTAGCTCAATCTATTCAAGATGAAAATTGTCTAGCTATGGAGAAGAGGATAAACACTCTGTTAAAAATGGATGAAGATAGAGAAAGGTCTAAATAACATTCAATAAAACATCAACAAATTGTGAAGACCTCGTTTGATCGGATCTCAATTTCAAATAAAGATTTGCAGGTTGGTGATTTGGTCTTAAAATGGGATAAATCCCATGAGGATAAGGGAGAGAATACAAAATTTCAGTGTCTTTGGTTAGGTCCCTTTGTCATCTCTAAAAAATTGGGTCCCAACACTTTTCAATTGCAAACTTTGGAAGGTCGGGCTGAAACGTTTCCAGTTAAAGGGTTGATTCTTAAAAAATATTTTCATTAATTTATTCAAACTCTTGTACTGTATATAATCATTATATTTTGTACATAATGGTAAATTATTCTCTTTTCTTTTTGAAAATCTCTTGAAATTATTTTCATGTACAGTTGTATGTTTCCTTCTCTGATCGCAAAGCAAATTATTTGTAAATATTTTAATTGCAGTATTGATCTTTTCTAACTTTTGAAAAGATTAATTTTCTTTTCTAATCATCATAATTTTTTTATTATCATCTGTACATAATTTTCATTTAACACGATGCTTGTAAATAAATAAAACCTGTTGAATTATTTAAAAGAGGAAAAATAAAATAATCCTTCACCATTTCATGTACATAGATCTATCAAAGGATGTACTTGTAAATAAATAAAACCCTGTGCTTGAATTTCAGTTTGATATTTACTTCACATTGTTGTGAATCTTTCTAGATTGGCTCAGAATGTTCATATTTTCTTAAATTCATAAAGAAATTGTCATAAATATATGACTATAATTAAGTTCATCCCTCATTATCTGTTTCGTTATAGCTACTTGATTTCCTTTTCAAAATCTTGTTCTTAGAAAGATTCTTATTAATCATCTTTGAGAGCTTATTTAACAATCTGGAAAGTTTCTAGGTCTGTTCCATTCAATAAAATTATAAATTATAAAATAGGGAACAAAAGGTCTTAGTAATGAGCCAGTGTGATCAGGATCATAAATATTATCGGTATGACATTATCAGGAAACTGGTAATGGCTCTTGGTTATTAGTGTGTAACACTGTCATTTGGCCACAAGATGGACAATGATTCCTTATTTTATAAGGTATAATTTAGTTGATATTGAGATAAAAAAAAATATTCCATGATTGAATGTCATCTTGGGATCTACTCGGTCGTGGATCAAAAGCTTCCATGAGATTATTTATTTGCTGAGGTAAGTTACATAATTCAAATAAAGAAATATCCGCTTTTGTTTTCTTGATGTCTTCTACTATGTCATATCCCATATCGTACTCTACTGGACCCTTCTTATTTCTTTTTGTTTTACTTTCCACAACCTTCACATGCTTACTAACTGTTGTAACTTTATCTTTTGTGGTGACCAAATCATACTTAGGTGGTGTTTGAGTATTACTGCTAATCATCTTCATATTTTCTTGTATCTTCATAATATTAGGTAGTAATAAGCTTTCATCCATTATTGGTCCTTTACTTTTGGTTTTAACATTAACTGCTGAAATTTGAATCTCTTCGGTAGATTCCTCTTCATCCAACCCCAACATAGGTGCACAGTCCCATAAGACCATAGTGGTTTCATGTGATTCTTCTGGTTGATTTTGTTTTTCTTCTTTTACCTCAGTCTCTATTATCTAAGCATTTAATATTTGATTCATGACTAGAGTCATTGAATTAATCCATTGTGGGTAGCTCTTTTCAGAATGAGGTTCTTGATGAAAAGTGAAAAAATGATTCATTACTACTTCATTAAATTTCAAAATAGAAGAAGTATACACAGGTGGTTGAGATGTTCCACTTTCTTCACTTTTCTTGAAATAGGGTTTGAATTGTTTCTTGGATGAACTAGCCTCTTTATCCTTTTCTAGATCTACAATCTTATTTAATAGATTTTGTATCATCTTAACTACATTTTCTAATTTAGTTGAATTCTCTTCCTTAGGTCTTGTTAACATCAGAGGTTTTTTACCATCGAAAGTCTTTATCTCTAGTTTTGCAGTGTGTTTATTTATGATTTCAAGTTCAGCTTCTACTTTATTTGATTCCTCATAAGTTTCATCCAAATAAGGATTTACTGCCCTTTTAACAAACATTGTTATATTGGGACAAAGTGTTGAACTGTAGTATTCTATTAAAGTTTCTTTAGCTAGTTTTGTTGTAGCGCTGAAATTATTCATATGTACAACAAACCTCTGGTTAAAATATTGCACCTTTTTTTCTTTTCCATCCTCAGAGATAACAACTCTTTCATGAGAGTGGTTGTGGTTTGTTGACTACTAAACTTTCCCTTAAACACCCTACAAAAAGTATTCCAATCTATTATTGAGTTCGATTGTAAGCCGAAATACCAAACAGAGGCCTTGGCTTCAAAGGTATGTGGAAAAAGTCTACATACCACATCTTCGTGCTCAACATTCAGAAGTTCAAGATCCAAGTAGAAACTTTGAAGGTGGTCATCAGCTGAGATTCCTTTTCCAGGATCGAACTTAGGTAATGAATTTTAAGGATTCTAAGGAAAAGCATGCAAAGGAGGAGCTAGGTTGAGTGGTGTTCTGGCTCTCCAAGATGGTGGTGGATTGGGTTGATTAGCATTTGGGGTACATTTCCATCCATGATTCGATGAGGAGTCTATGGTGGAGACTGAATAGGTGACTAAATTGGAGACTAGAAAATAGGGGAATCAAGCCCCAACTAATCAAGTGGTTGAAAAATCTCTTGTATAGACAAATTCACCAAATATTTCAAATTTCCCACCAAAATTGAATCTTCAGTGTAAGTATGTACTTTCTTGGAAGCTTTCCTTCTCAGTAATTCAAGAATTGATTTTAATTCTCCAAGATTATTTACATAAGACCATGTATGTCTCCTCAAGTGGTTAACTACTTCAAAAGGAATAGGGTAGAGATGTTCTAGACCTTCCTTGTCATAGCCTATTCTTTCTTCAGAAATGTAATCTTCAAGAAACTTAGTTGCAGAGCTATCACTAGTGGAATAGTTTCTAGAAAACATATTTCCTCTACCATCCATGCACTGGTGTCCCTCCTTCTAGCGCTAAAAATTGTTGATTCCTGGAAAAGACCAAGTACCAAAAATAGATATTATTCCCAATAACCATTCCCAGTTAGATCGTTTACTGTTTGGTATGGGGAATACATTCAGCTAGCAGCCCGACTATTGCAGAATTAAAAGAAATTTTTAAGTCTGTTCTACTAGTTGTGGCCCGGTCCGTTGTTTATGTAATTTTTTAGTTTTAGAATGAAATGCAAGTGCCTAAACTAAATTCATATCATTTCCAAAACAAGAACCTCACATGTAGTTAGCCACAAGTGAGTTGTGTAGGGTCTTACCTCTTATCTTACATGAATCAATTGCTCCTCAATCACCCAAAGCAAACAACAACTAAACTATCCTACCTATCCCCAGGGGAGTAGAGTTTATATCTAACTGAGTAATGTATTGTAATGTTTCCATCTGAATCCTACATGTAGCTGGTCAAATTCTACAAACATAATTGCAGTAGGAAAGATAAACAAATATAGCTCTGTTTTATTAACACATTCATTACTCATTCACATGTACACGATTTTTAACAAAAATCAAAATCATTCATAAACTACAGAAGTAATTCAATAAGTTAGAACGATCTCACAGTTGTATAACATGCTAAAATAGAAATAGTTCAGCATTAAACACTCCACACAATCCATTTGGAAACATGTACAGTCCTTCCTCCAGCAAAATTGGTTCTCTTTATTCATAAAAGAAATACTTCTCATAGAAATAACTTCAGCATCTATGTGCTGGAAAAAGTCCTTCTAAATTCTATTCCACCCCTATTTATACAATTTTCAAATGAATTTTGAGTTACCCCTGCCTTTTATGCTTCCTTGACTGTTCGTCTTCCAAAATGAGTCTTCTATTGACTTGCACTAGGAAAATAAAAATAAAATAAGATAATCTACAAAAAGTGACACATGTAACAAGACAAAACTTAGGAGGGACCAAGTGATCCCCCAATGAATTCTTTCCATGCAGTAGCTTCTGCAGCGATGGTCTTTAAATCAATAGGCTCCAACAATCTGACTGTCACTTCATGTATGGCCAGTTGTGACTTAATTTCTGCTGCTTTAAATGGAGTTACCTTAAGCTGGTCTTCCAAAAGGAAATTACTAACCACGGCTTGTGCAATCAAACTCTTTAATACTTTCTCGGTGATTCCTTTAACTTGTTGTATTCCAAGCTCGTCCTCCTGCAATCTATCTTGGGGGTATTTCAAATGTTCTTCTTGCTAAGGAAACTTCTAGATTATATTTGCTACAGAGGTTTGACATCTATTATGTGTTGTGAACATCCTCTTACAAAAATCCATACACCTCTCCAACGTTTTCCCAACCCCAGCGGTAATTCTTGAAACGACCTTGCTTCTGAAATCCATGAGTTCAAATTCTATCTTCAAGTTATTAGTTTTCTTCTGTGGAAAATGCTCTAGAAATTTTGTATTAGTTTCTTCGCATGTCTGTTGACCCTGAATAATTTCTGCAACTTCTAGTGTCTTTGTCCTGAAATTAGTTGAGATTGCTGAAATTTCCTACAATCTTATTTCTACCTGTTTAATCTTATACAATTCTTCTGTAAGCTTTAGCTGGACCTAATATGTTTTCCTTCTAATCAAGAGGGCTTGCTCTCGAAGAGGGGTAGTATCAACTTGTCGTTCATTTGCTTCCTTGAGATGAATTTCCAAAGAACTCTTTCGTGCCTCCAAATCTCCTAGCTAGGAATTTAACTCTTATGCTTATCTATCAGTTGCAACCTTCTGCACTTCTAGCTCTGAAATATTATTTTCAAGGTCTTTCCTTTCTCTCTTAGTGATTGTATTTGACAGTACCAAGGCCTCCTTTTCTGATTTTAAAGCCCGGTAGGCCTCCTGGAGTCTTTTGAACTCTGAAAGAGTGGCCTCATGTTTCCTCTTCATCTCTCAGCCTTCCCCTCTTTATTTCATGAGAGTATCTTTTACTCTCACCATCTTCTCCTTGTATTGATCTACAATTTATTTCAATTTGTCAACATTATAGGAATTTGCTTGAGTAGTTGTGATGCTAATCAAGGCCATCAGTTGTGGATCTTCATCAGTACTTTTCATGATATCTCTTTTAGTAGTTGTGATTACTTCAGGTTGGGTTCCCACCTTTAACTTATTTTCAGACCTCCAAACAATGGTTTTTCACTTTGGATAAAAAATTACCCTATCTAGGCATGCAACTACATGTTGATTGGATGGAGTAAAGGGTACTAACCCTAACTCTGCAAAAGGGAGGTGACCTCCTGTTATTGTGTCTCTTGAGGTAGAAGGAGGATCTTCTGGATTTTCCTGGGTAGTTCCCTATTCTACATTCTCCCTATTTCGATCTTCTTGCTCTTCCTCTTCAATTCCTTAGCTTCCTTTTCTGCCTCTTCTCTTGCTCTGTCAGCTGATTTCTTTTGCATTCTTCTTATGCTTCCGTCTGCTTTAGCTCTTCTTCCTTTTGTATTTGGGCCTCTTTGTCCTTTTGCCTTTGGGCCTCTTCAGTGTTAGCTAGAATATTTCACCTACTACAGATAGCAAGGTGTTCCACTGGTTTGAATGGTTCATATCCAAAACAAATAGAAGATAGAGGTTGAAGACTCTCCCTAGACGTCGTAGATACCTGGAATACAATCCTTTGATAGTCACCCTGTGTATCTGCAATAAGCTCAACACAAAACAGATCAAATCAACCAGAATATAATATACTAATCTATGCTAGTGACTAAGGAATCTAACAACATATATATGAAATCAAACATCAACAATATATGTGGGAAAGAAATCAACTTGCATTAAAGAAACATGAAGAAGTTTACAACCAAGCCTTAGTGTTAACATGCATCTCCATGAAACCAAGCATTCTCATCCCTATAAGCTCCAACTCTATCTCTCTCTATGCTCTCCAATGATACGGACCAAGTGAACAATCCAACAGCATAACAATGCCTTAAGAATTCTCCCCCTCAACCATGGCCATAAGCTTGTATTTATAAGGCTAGATGGATAGGGTAGGTTGAGAGATTTGTGGGTGAGGCGGTCTCCAAGATCCTAGGATGGGGGATCTCGAGCTCAAGAGACCCACAATGGTAGGGATAAGGGATATATTGAGGCTTATTGTTACAGAGAGAAATTCCTATGGCTTGGGGTACCATAACAGACAGCTTGACTCCAGAAAACAATCCTTTCCAATATGCAATAGAAATTAAATGTTTAACACTAAAGGATCAGACCTCGTACCCTATTTTGGATGGTTGAAGTAGATCCCCGTTGAGCTTTCCAATCTTCAGCTTGAATTGATATATTAATTCCTCAACAACAAGTAAACAATACAAGCATTCTATATATCATGGTGTTAGATCTATTCTAGCATATATAATCAATAATGTACAAGCATTTGACATAATCCCATGGATAAAATATTCATTCAAATACACATTATTGGACAGGAAAAGATATTTCTATTAATATAAATCAGAGATTACAAGATATAACCTCTGACGGCACGTCTGCGAACCGGAGAAACTGAATCCCCCACTTGGGCCTCCACCACTTCAATCCTCCATCTCTCGATAGCAAGCTCACAAGCAAAAGGCAAGCTTGGGAAGAACACAAAAGTGCTCCAAGGGACAAAGGGATGCAGACTCAAGAATAAGTTCTAGAAACAATGGACTATTGTTTCTTTTCTCTCAATTCTCTCTTCCTTTCTTCAATGTACCAAGGCGTTCCTTATATAGCTTTCAAAGGGATAATGAAAGGTCGAATCCGAGCGATCTCAAGGCATAGGGAAGGCCAAGAGTCAAACGAGTCAGATCCATGTCAAGGAAAACTCCAAAAGGATTTGGATTATGCACACATCCCGATGTACACGGTTTTAGTGGTCAAACTTGTGTATATACGTGCTTATAGGTTAAAAAGTTGCGTGTACCATTTTTCATGTGTTTTTAGGGATGATCAAGGAAACATCAAAGGACAAAAAATGGTCCATAGGGTCTAAGGAGTCTGCAGCGGGACAGGGGAATGCCATACAAAGTGTGATTCACCTAAAGTGGTGAAATCCGCTATAACAGATGCCCCCTAATGTGTGAGGTCAGAGGGGTCATACGATGGCCGAAATACATTATAAGTCCATCCCAGAAGTGGAGTGATGAAGGATCCCAAATGGAATACCAGCCACCCAATCAACATAGTACAATAATACAACTCTGCATATAACTGCAAGTACATATAACAGTCCCGGATACATAAGAGTACAATGGGCATGAATAGGCATAATACATGATATCACATATGTGGTTATCGCCACGTACAATATACATAGATCAGAATCTCCATGATGAAGATATACAAAGGACCATGATCTCCAAAATGGCTGAAGATATATAATAGATCAAGATCTCCATAGTGGCTGGAAATGTCTGACATATACTGGAATCTAGTCACGAGAGCTGAAATCTCATGAACAATGGCACAATCAAGGAGGTAGCATATAAGAGATGCCAGCAATCTAGAAATTCTTCTACACAAACCGCTATGAGTACATGTCCTACTATGTGAATAGAGGTGTCGAGGTCGAACATAGTAGTCCATCGTCTGATTACCGATCATTAATGTATACCGTTAACAGACGCGAGATCACCCACCAATCATGAAAATGGGAATCAAGGTACTAGAGTGCAAACTAACAAGTGTGAATAAATGTGTTGAGGTCAAACACTTGAGAGGATCCATCGATCAGGGGACATTGATGCATTTCCAATAACTGTCAATGGCGAGAGAACCTGCCACTGATGACTGCAAGTCTCAAGGAACTCAAAAGGACTCTAGATTCCAATCCTAGAATAAATGATATGAAGTTGATGGGATGAAATCTGCTGGAAGGAGAGCATTAAGGAATCCCCCATCATCCAACACGAGGTACTCGGCAAAGCTGTATAATGTGGAAGGACTCAATCATAAGTGCACTAACCAGTAACTGTACCGGGAATGGCCAACATGCAAAGTCAAGATAACTGAGGAATGGCCGACTTAGGTTTTGACTTCCTTCGAACAAGAGAATAACTACGTATGGTGACTAAATGAAGGCAGCATAGACTTGATATACAAACTGGGACATCTCTGCGACACAGGAGGCATCACCAGAGGCTCCATAGGGACTGGAAGCTTAACCAGTCGGTGGAGATAAACTCAGATAAATGAGTACAGCTCCTAAAGTAAAACTATAACCCAACCAATGGATGTGATATACAGTTCTCTATTCGAAGGCGACACAACTCGAAAGCTTCCAAAGATAACATCTTTCCTTGTCCAACTTTTTGGTTTTTTTATTTTTTTGGACTTTTTCAGTTATTTGAAAAGCTTGAAAAAAGAATAAACTAGCTTTATAGTTACAAACTAGGAGGAGATGAGTGTCATAAGGGAAAACAAACTAGTTCCAAGCAGTGGAACATACCTATGCTCAATGCAAGGATACATGTGTAGGATATCGACACTCGGGGGAAAATCCCCTCCTGGTAAAAAGGGAAATCAAGCTACGAAGGATATAAAAAATGGCTCTGCATGGCTAGACATGAGACAAGCTTGGGCTATATGGCTAAAACACAATGTCAGGGGAGCCGGCATAAAGCTCAATAAGGCAGGAAAAGCTCATGATAATGCATTCAAAACTTGACATAAGGGAGTCGTGAGGGAAATAGGCCAGCATAAGATCAAGAGGAGTATGAGGCTCTTGCGAAATGTCATGGCAATACTATACAACGGACTCCCACACCCTAAAGGAGGAAACGTCGGCATGGGCACCAAATGCAAATAAGGCGCTAACTAGGGTACCCATGTAAGGTGAAGCTCTACCACTCACATCATGCCACTTCTTAAGCAGCAAGAAGGTTCCGTGACATAATAGAGTGGGTTCGTACCTAAGGTCATGATGAAATGGTCATAAGGTCATGCACAATGCAAACGGTGGTGAAACCTAACTTATATGCCAATTTAGACATGATACCTGAGATCGGCATGAATGGGTCAATCCAAAGGATGAAACGACACTGAAAAATGTCTTCTACATCACAAATTATGTCAAAAGCATTCCAAAATGGTTAGAAAATGTCGAAACTATAGGAAAGGGGGTAAAAATTTTCAAATATTTGAATTTTTTTCTATAAATAGTAAAAAAATATAAATCATTTGAAACTTTTATCCATTTGAGCTATGATTTTCAACTGCAAATTCCAGGAGATCCATCCAGCGGAATTCACAACCATTTCTTCCAGGTATTTACTCATGCTCTCCTCTTGCATTTTGATATAATTTTTATAGATTTTCATGGTCAAATGAATTTTTTAAGCCATCCCAAAATGTGCGCTGCGGCCCACGCAGAAATCAAGGATTTTTCCGCATATAGGGCTGGCTATACGCAGAAAAGGGCCTCAGACCTGTGTACATACACGACTGTTTTCAAAACAGTCGCGTATGAGGCTGCGCAGATGAATTTTCACTAAACTAATGGGAAAATTTCCAATTTATTTTGCAGGATGGTGCTAGAGTGGAGAGAGCGTGAGCATGGTGAAGTAGAGGAAGCAGTAATGGCTGAATTAATGGCTCAACAAGCTTTACGTGCATGCGTACTCTACAAGTTTTGGTGTCTTGGTGGTTTGAGGGCCAAACCAAGACTGCTACAGATGCTGGTAGACTATTGGGATCCAGACTCTGAGTCCTTTCACATTGATGGGATGTCCCTCACCATAGAGGTGGAGGACATATACTTTATCACAGGGCTTTCTAGATGAGGGGAGGTGGTGAACCTTCGTTCCTGAGGTGGGCTAGGAGGTGGCTTGACTATAGACGAGTACATAGTCGTGTACTGCTACCCAGATACTGAGAAGGTGGGGAGTCAAGTACCTACCAATGCTATACAAGTGCTAGGCCTAAAGGCCATATTAATGACGCTAGGAAGGATAGCAGGCTTAGCATCACTCCACCAGGCCTCTTGGCCTCTGATGTTCTATGCAGTGGAGTGCATGAGACCCACAATCTATGACTGGAGTACTACACTACTAAGCAACATGAAACACCAGCTTAGTGAGTGTAAGGCAGGTAGGGTGCGGAACTTTGGGTTTAGCAGTATTCTGAGCACGTTTTTCTTCGAGCGTGTTCCAGGATTGAGCCCTAGAGTGGATGTTCCTCTCCATGGGGTTCGAGATCTGACCCAATGGTGTTGGGAAGATGCTATGCGTAGACTGGGGGGTGGTAGGGTGGCCAACCCATATCTAGCTGACTTCTTTCCATGATGGTGATGACAGATCGTTGCCATTGATGACTACCCCTATGCAGGGATAGATTTCTGGGGGGATCCGGACATGCCATTGCCACCAGGATCGGCATATGGTGATATAGGTAATGAATCTCAACCCTCACTCTGTATAAATTTTTTGAGTTATTTAATTTTTTTGTGTTTTCTTGATTATGTGGAATCAAAAATACATGTTTTTGTGCGACAATACATAGTGACATCTACCATTTGTGTGCAGATGTGGGACCACAGTGGCCAGAGGGCTTCCCTCATCATAGATGGAGTGGAAGAGGAGATGACATCACGGTGTGGATGTGGAGCGAACACTCCAGAGCATTCATACCAACTTTGTGAGACTGACTCATAGAGTTCCCATGGCACAAGTCAAGGACTTGCCTGAGGCCATGCAGCGGCAGGTGGTGGGTGTACCACGCGGATGGGTGCATTTATTTCGACGGCTATCTAGAGCCGTAGTGACGTTCCATGATCACAACCCTCCTCCTCCTCCATAGGATTAGACACCTGGGAGTGTATTCATTTTGTACGACCGTGGATTATATGGTGGTGGCTTTAAAAGCCCCACTTTTGTATCATGACACTATGTATTACCACATTTTGATGTATATAAATTTTTTTTATGGTGATCGATTTATTTATTTACATGTGTAAAAATTGTGTTTGTGATTAATTTATTGTGAATGAAACAAATCCCAATCTAACACGTAGTTAGCATATGAGTCAGCAACTTGATTATTATTTCTTGGAATGTGTATATATGTTATATTGTCAAATTGTTGTTCTAACAATCTCACACGTAAGAACCTTCTTAATAACGTCGGATCTCTAACATGGTACAAACCATTGAGTTGTGACACTACTAACTCCGAATCAAGATGTACCTCAAGAGATAGAATGCCATGTAGACCGGCATCCCGTAGAAGCTCAATAACGGTGCTATATTCAGCAACATTGTTGGAAGATGGCTGTAGACATACACCTCCTGAAGACAGTACCTGACCCATAGGAGTATAAATCACCCAAGTAGAAGAGGCTGAGTGTTGAGTGTGACGGCTTGCACCATCCACGAATCCTATGTAGGTGGAAGATTCCATTGACATCTTCCAAAAGAAACAGAAACTAATCACAAACCCGATCACAATAAAAAAGACCTAACTATGCAAAGATGTACAGTAATATACAAAAAGCAGCATTGGCTAAAGATCATGCATAGTATTTTTTGAGATAGAGCCCATTTCTAGGCTTTGCCAAAGTTTTCCCTTTGTAATCCACTAACTCATAGGCACCCTTCTCTAACACATGCTTGACCACGTAAGGACCACGCCACATAGGATTAGATTTCCTTTCCCCCAAGGGTTCTTTCGATTGATCCCACAAAAGGACCAAGTCTCCTTCACTAAACACTCTTGGATGGACAGACTTATCGTACTGGACCTTAATGTGACATTTATTAACTTCTAGAGCCACCAAGGCATCCCGAGGCTGCTCATCAAGTTTCTTAAGGTGAACCAAACACTCCTCCAAAGGTGAAGTGTCTAGTAAGAGTTCCACAGCTAGCTTCAACGAAGGAATCTCGCATTCAACCGGAAATATCGACTCCACTCCATGTACAATCTGATATGGAGAAAAACTAGTGGCAGTCTTAACAGCAGTTCGATATGCCCACAAAGCAGGGTATAACATAATGTGCCAATTTGTCTTCCTTTGTGCGATGGTTCGTTGGAGAATGGATTTGAGTGATTTATTCACTGCCTCTACCTGTCCATTTTCTTGAGGGTAGTAAGAAGAGGAGTGCTCTTGCTTATACCCTAACTTGGATGCCAACTCTTCCATCATACAGTTCTGAAAGTACGAGCCATGGTCAGTGACAAGCTCTTGCAGAATCCCGAACCGAGTAATGATTTGATTGAACACAAAGTGAGCGACTGTCTCACCGTCATATTTTACTGTAGGCATAGCCTCAACCCATTTCGTGAAGTAATCAATAGCCACTATAATGTGATGGTGCCCCCCAGCCGAAGCTGGGTTGCAATCCATAAAATCGAGCCCCCACTCAGTGAAGGGACCGGCAGTGATAATGGGATGTAACGAGGTAGGTTTCGAGCGCATATTACGTGCGAACACCTTGCAAGGGTGGCACCTCTTGACCGTATCAACACAATCCTTAAAGATTGACAGCCAAAAATAACCCACTCTCAAAATCTTTTGAGCTGTAGAAATCCCAAATAAATGACCACCACACGCCCCTCCATGGCAATCATTCAACACTACCTCAGCCTCCTCATGAGTTAAACAATGTTGTAAAATGGAATCTACCCCACGGCGGTACAAAGTATTGTCCACTATGAGGTAGTTCTTAGAGACGTGACGTAATCGTTGTCGTTCATCTCGTGAGAGGTGAGTAGGGGTCTTCTGTGTTTGTAGATATACTATGATATCCCCATACCATGGGTCTAACGTTGATATTAAGAAGATGTGTTCATCGAAAAATGTATCTTCACAAACCAAATCCTCAGCCTCGCTCGAGAAATCTGATATAAGCTCTGCAAAAATTAAAGACTTCTTCGATTTTTCCGAAACAAACTCAAGATCGAATTCTTGCAAAATGACAATCCATTTATTATACTTTCCCCCAATCATCCTTCGTGTGAGGACAAATTGAAACGAATTGACATGGGCCACAACCAAGGTCTGGCGATGGAGAATATAATGTCTCAAATGCTGAACCACATGTACGGTAGCTAAAGCAAGGTTCTCGACATGAGAATAATGAATCTCTGCGTCAATAAGGTTTTGGCTCAGATAATATATGACAGGCTCTTGGAGCTACTCATCCTCTTGAACCAAAACCATACCAATTGTCTCTAAAGATGCGGCCACATATAATAGAAAATCACGGCTATAATCCAGAGGACTAATCATCGGGGCCGATGCTAGGGCTCGCTTGAGTGCATCGAAGGACTCCTAGGCTCGCTCATCCCACTCAAAGGGAGTATCCTTATTCAAGAGACGCATGAAGCCTCTATTCAAATTGGCAAAGTTGACAACAAATATTCGTAAGAAGTTTGCCATGCCTTGCAAACACTGAAGATGATGAATATTTTTCGGGGGAGACAACTGAAGTATTGCCTCAACCTTCAAAGGGTCGACTCTTATACCCTCTTTCGAAACGATGAATCCTAACAAACGACCTCACTTCACGCAAAAGATGCACTTATGAGGATTTAATCTAACTGAATAGTGTCGGCCCTCTTTCGAATACCAATCTCAAGTGATAGGGATGACACATTCTCATACAAGAATGAGCAGTGAGGTCATCCAAAAATACTTCAATAATAGACTTGAGATCATGGAAGATCAAGGTCATTGTCCGCTGAAATGTAGCTTCGACATTTTTAAGGCCGAAAGGAATTTTTCGATATGCAAATGTTCCCCAAGGACAAATAAATGCGGTCTAATGTTGGTCCTTAGGTTTAATTTGTATCTGATTATACCTGGAAAAGTCATCCATGAAGGAGAACACCTCGCTACCCGCACACTCATCCAAAATCTGATCTATAAATGGTGTGGGGAAGTTATCCTTAGGACAGGCACGATTCAAATCATGGAAATCAGTGCATATGCGGATCGCTCCCTGCTTCTTATCCACCAGAACGGGGTTTGAAACCCACTCCGTCAAGGGAACGGGATAGATGAAACTGACTTTCAACAACTTCTCTATCTCTGCCTTAATGAAGGGTGCTTTCCTAGGATTCACCGCGTGTAAACATTGTCGAACAGGCTTAGCGTTGGGGTAAGTCTTAATCTCGTGTTCGACAATTCGAGGGTCAATACGTGGCATCTCATCGTAAGTCCAAGAAAAAACATCACAGAATTCCTTGAATAGCTCAGTATATTCTAGAATCTCAGCATGGGAACATTCTGCCCCAATATAGACATTCTCAATTGTGCTAGGATTGTGAGAGATGTTGATAGGAATTTTTGGAGATATGTTCGCCATGTTTCCATCAGCCATCGGACCAGGAGAGCTTAATGGAACCACAGGACTACCAAATCTTTGACTAAGAACCGCCCTAAAATCCTCATGCTCCAAACGGTCAATCTCTGGAAGAAAGTATGATCTATGATGAAGTTCCTCCCATGGTGGCTCAACTCCCCACATAGCCTCAATAATCGCTTCATCCAAAGGGAAAACTGTCTCAAGGTAGTCGTGGGCATGAGAGGACTATACTGCCCATGCCGACAGCACATAAGGGTCCTCCTCCTCCATCTGCAAAGAGGAAGGACTCAGCTCTGCAACAATCTTGAGATTAGCTTGATAAGATATCATAGCTACAGGCAGCAGTACACTCATCTTGACGGGCTCACTCGAAGTACTCGATGTAGGAAGAATCCAAGGATCTTGGCATATGGGTCGTGCAAAAAGACACCAAGGTCATAGATGTTGAAGCCTCATTAGAACAAGATCCTATCATGAGGATTGGTGTAGGACAACTAAATCTTCCCATGAGGGATGGATACATGCCTACACCCACACTCCCAGTTGCCGGCTGAGAGTGCTCAACGATCGGGATCGAAGCTCCCGAGGATGCGGTAATAGACGGATTCATGAATACCATTTGATCAATCGTTACAATCTTCCCATTATGTGGAAAGCATACAACGTGGAACAAGGAAGAAGCAACGGCTTGCATACTATACATCCAGTTCCTACCCAGCAAGAGATTGTAGTCAAGGGGTGCATCAAACACCTCAACCTCTATTGCAATGGTCTTCCCCCCCAAACGGACTTTAAAGGAAGGAAGGATGTTGTGCGGCCTAAAAGATCTCCCATCGAACGCAGTTAATATAGTCGCTGATTTAGATAGCTCAAGAGAACCCAAACCCTTCCAATAAGACAAAGACATCACAGAAGCAGCAGCGCCCTCGTCAATCACAGTGCGCTCGACGGTCATACCAAGAAATTCTACATGCACCAAAAGAGACACATAGTAGGGAAAGTGAGGCTACATTCCTACAGTTTCAAATTTGATCACCGAGGAAGAATCATCTCCATTCACACCAAGGGTAGAAAGCAACGCCTTCCTTTGCGAAGGACAACTCTGAAGCACTTCCAATCCAGACATCGCACAAGGAGTGTGGCCCAAATCCTCGACAACTGAATAATTCTGGGTGGCTCGGGCATTTGGATTATGCCCTGAATGCTTAAGGACTCCCTTAGGAATGCGAGATGCAGCTTCAAGTTTATCTGCAAGTTTCTCAATACGCAAAGGGGATCCTAGTGGACCAGGCTCTTTTCCTGGGCTGGGTTGTGACGAACTATAATCTTTCGCATGAGTCACAACTTTCGCAGCATGGACCATGTTAATGCACCCATGACCACTACCCTTTGGTGGATCATCATCACTAGACTGGTCATGGGACTTCAAGTTCATATTCTGGTTATGCGGTAAAGGGTTCATTAGCACAGCTGGTCCTTGTGCTAAGAATCTCAAAGCTTCATCAATCCGAGGGCACAAGTAAGTGAGGTGATCGTCCTTACATAACTTGCAAGGGAACTTAACCTTACATTTAGCTTGCTTGTCCCCCCTAGAATTTCTACCATTCTTGTCATTATTGTTAGCATTCTCATTCTTATTCCCACCCATTCGATTGTTATTTTTACCCTTTTTTCTATTCCATCCAGGCTGCTGGTTACCCTTCTGGTCTGACGATTGCATAGAGAGTACACTCGTCGTTTGGGTGGGTTGAGAAGAAGTCGTAGCTTGTCCCAAAGCAGATTGGTTGATTGACAATTGACTAACTTGTTTCGCAACCGAATCCACAGGTTTCGCACTTGCACAACCCACAATGCCATCGGCATGTGGTCCAGGTTTGACTTTGGGATCGAAACTGGAACGAGGAGCGTTGGGAATAATCTCATACAACAAACCGGACTGAGCATAGATCAAGTCTAGTTCCCGCACCCTAAAAATCACTTGTTCCTCATTCTGCACTCTGGATGTGGAAACATCCTTCACTATATACAGCAATAACGATTTGAGGAACCACTTGAGGAGGAACTCCGACGGTATAAAGCCTTTAATTAATCTCTTCCATCTACGCCACTCTTGAATATGATCAGAAATATGTGTGGCTTTATCTTGCTGAAATGTCGACAAGACTTCAGTACCGACGTCATAACACACTGGTAGCTGGAAGTGATTAAGAAAAGTCATCGCAAGGTCGTCGAACAAAGCGAAAGCTCCCTTAGGTAACTCTATATACCATTTCGTAGCAGGCCCTGTGAGGGTGCATTGAAATAGTCTCAAACGGACTGAGTCCTGATGTAATGAATTCGAAGAGCACCATAGGTGAAACGTAGTAATGTGTTCGCTCAGATCCTCTCCCGGTTTGCCTTTGAACTTAGGTATGTCCGAAGGAAGCTTGGTAGGGACAGCCGGCCAAGCCGGGTCATGAGCCACATGATCATTCGTAAGTATCGATAAGTCAGGAATATTAAGCGTCGCAAGGAAAGGGAGCCTAGGATGATGAGGTCAATGGACTGCTCCCTGGTTCATATAGGGTTAATTACCACCATGGCCTTGGCCATAGTGTCCTCCTCCTGTCTGACCCATATAGGGTGGTGTGGAAGTACCATAATACGGTGGACCTTGACTAGTAGGAGCTACAAATCCATAATTAGGAGAGTAAGTAGGTTGTTGATACCCACCTCCATAAGGTGAAGAACCCTGTCCATACTGCGTCCCATAATAAGGTCCATAGGTCATCGCATGCGATGCCCCATGAGACACTCCGTAGGTAGGAAGATAAGCTCCGGAAGTAGGGATATACATACTAGAAGTAGGGATATATGCCCCGGAAGTAGCAAGCTGACCTCTAGAAGTATGAACATAGCCTCCTGAAGTAGCGGGCGGTATGTGAACTTGAGACACAATCATTCTAGTAACCGCATTACAGACCTGACTCGTAGCCATATACCGGCTCGAAGGACCACGTGAATAAGGTGGAGGATGTACATTTGAAGAACTAGGGACTGAGGATGAAGGAATCTGAGTAATAATATATGTACTACCGCCTATCGTCACTTGTCTCGGATTTGGTATCCTAATTGGATCACTAACTCTAGACCTAGGAGGGATATACGATGTAGCTTCCACCACTGGGATGGAAGGTGCAATGTGACTAGTGCTCCCAAACCTCTTCGCATGGTAAGGAATGAGAGTGCCCCCAGGCATAGTGCTAGGCTCAAAGTCGGATTTGATATGAAATGTCAAATCCTATGTAGGGAACCCAAACATATCATAACTACCGTAGCTAGTGCTGGCAGGTTCAAATGAGTCTCGGCGTCCTCCGACATTCCATACCGGTAATGCGTCAATGGGGAATCTGCCCTAGAGTGAGTAGTTCTATCATGCATGGCTCCTATCTCAGAAATCACAGGCCCTAACTCAACTAAGTTGGGTGAAGGATCATAAGTAGGAGTAAATTCCCCATCGTCTACATGAATGGGAGGAGATGGTTCAAGAATATCCTCTAAATGATCTCCCGCGGTGTGTGAATCAATGTGTGACATAGTCCGCCTAGACTGTCTAGGTCTCTCTCCCAAAGGAGGAAGTCCTGCTAAACGACGAGAACGGCGAGGAACCGCACTCGAATCCACAATGACTCAAAAAATAGCAAAGGTTCTCTATTTACGTAAACCCTAGGCCAACTATCATGCACAGAGCAATCACTAATAAAATCTAAATCCAAATGCAAGTAAACAAGGGCTGGATAAGTGAGCTCCCGAATGAAGCAGGTATTTCTCGCCTAGGAGAGACTTGAGACTCCCATACACAACAAGTGGAGGTACGTAACCAATTATACGGTGGCCCTCAGCTTCAACATGTAAAGTGACTGTGCTGTCCGACCCTAACCTGGCCAGGACACCTGCAGAATAACCCCTGCAAAGTACCCCCTCAATATCCTAGGTAAGGTCACTAAGGTCACCTCAATAAAATCAATGCTCAGGCGGACAGTCGCAGGAGAGATTGACTGTATGGGCAGGGTAGCAAACCCTGAAACTCTCAAAAGAGCCCCCAGATATGAATACAATCCTGGAAATATCTCTGGTGCTACTCAGTTATGACTAGGGGTCATCCTAATCAATAACCGCTCACACTGCCTCGTGCTTAACTCCCTTTTGAGAGGAGGATCCTGAGAAACACTGGTTATACCAAGGATTTCACACACTCACCTGGAAAAACACCTAGATGTTGTTGTTTAGTGATCTTGGAGAATTAACTTACAATGAACTATTCCAAGATCCTAAAACCTAAGCTTGTTGGTGCACCCTAGAAAAGAAAAGACTGTAATTCATTTTAATTTAGCGTTGATTTTAGTTGGCTTTATTCCTCAAAAAAGGGATATGATCGTGCAACTAATGGTGTTATGACGCAACATGAAGTAAAATGCACACCTAAAAATCAATGCAAATGCATTGTGTTCATGAAAACAGGGTATGCTACTACGTGAAATGCACAATTCTTCTTCAAATGATGAATGCAAATTTCCTATATGAAGTCCTAACTAGTACTCCAAAGAAAATCTAGATCTAATGCAAGTACAATGCAAAGTGCAAAATGCAATGCATGATGATAAGCAAATGTTTTTGGATTTTTTTAAAACAAAAGAGATGCAAAAGCAAAAGAATGATTCTACGACCCCTGGACTTTGCAAGCACACCCAAACAACACTCAAGCAAATCACTAAGGTAAAAGAACTCTAATGCACTAATCTCAAACAAAAAATGAAAAATGCCATGACAAGAACTTCCTAAAAAAAAAATTAGGCTAAAAAAAACGTTTTTGGTCAGGAACAGAGGTCTAAACAGACTCAGACAGTGCCGAAGGAGACTCAGCAACTATCAGAATTCACCCAACAACCAATTATCTTCCACAACAAGGAAAAATCAAGGGTATACGTGACTGTTTGCAGTAAACCCGCGTGTACACGCGGATATCATAGAGGAAACCGCGTGTATACACGACTGTAAATCAAAAACCTGCGTACAGGAAGAAAAGGTGCATAAAATCAAGGCAAACAGGCAGGCTGAGACAAACTTCACACCAATCAGACTCTACCAGGAATACATGCCCCTAGACCCGACACAGAAACAAGAGAGAAAGAGCAATTTAAAAACATTGAATGCCGAGAAAACAACTCCCAAAGGACAACTACTAGGAACTCCCCAGCGGAGTCGTCAATTTTGTTACGGAGAGAAATTCCTATGTCTTGGGGTACCACAACAGATAGCTTGACTCCAGAAATCAATCCTTTCCAATATGCAATAGAAATTAAATGTCTAACACTAAAGGATCAGACCTCGTACCCTATTCCGGACGATTGAAGTAGATACCCGTTGAGCTTTCCAATCTTCATCTTGAATTGATATATTACTTCCTCAAGAACAATTAAACAATACAAGAATTCTATATATCATGGTGTTAGATCTATTCTAGCATATATAATCAATAATGTACAAGCATTTGACATAATCCCATGGATAAAATATTCATTCAAATACACATTATTGGACAGGAAAAGAAATTTCTATTAATATAAATCAGAGATTACAAGATACAACCTCTGATGGCACATCTGTGAACTGGAAAAACTGAATCCCTCACTTGGGCCTCCACCACTTCAATCCTCCATCTCTCGATAGCAAGCTCACAAGCAAAAGGCAAGCTTGGGAAGAACACAAAAGTGCTCCAAGGGACAAAGGGATGCAGACTCAAGCATAAGTTCTGGAAATAATGGACTATAGTTTCTTTGCTCTCAATTCTCTCTTCCTTTCTTCAATGTACCAAGGGGTTCCTTATATAGCTTTCAAAGGGATAATGAAAGGTCAAATCCGAGCGATCTCAAGGCATAGGGAAGGCTAGGAGTCAAATGAGTCAGATCCATGTCAAGGAAAACTCCAAAAGGATTTGGATTATGCACACATCCCAATGTACATGGTTTTAGTGGTCAAACCCGCATATATACATGCTTATAGGTTAAAAATTCACGTGTACCATTTTTCATTTGTTTTTAGGGATGATCAAGGAAACATCAAAAGACAAAAAATGGTCCATAGGGTCTAAGGAGTCTGCAGCGGGATAGGGGAGGGCCATACAACGTGTGATTCACCTAGAGTGGTGAAATCCGCTATAACACTTATCATCTAGAAGCCTCGAGAAACTTCTCTTTTTCCCTTTTTACCTAGGGTATCGCATTTCTCCTTCAGTCATAGAGCGGTTCTGGTAAAAACCGCTTATGGACTAAGGGCCATAAGCAGTGGCACCGCTTGTGGGAAATAGAGTATGGGCAGTGCGAACAAGGGTACCACATATGGATAAAGGGTCAAGCGTGGTGCTGGGAATTTGTATGAAAAGATTGACAAATGATATGAGTTTCCACTCTAGAAGCTAGGATTCAGGGAAAGTAGGTATGTCAAATGTATTATCACATGATGGTGATAGGATTTTGATATAACGGTATGCCCCCTTTGCGGATAGAGCATATCTCAGCCGTCATGCAGGAGTTTGTGGTTGGAGTTCCACCTATCTAGTTACGCTTTTTGAGGCGGGTGGCCAGAGCAGTTCTGGTGTACGTAGATGCTGTGGTGGCTACCAAAGCTGAAGAGGCTGAGGAAGCCAGAGTATA
>LPNX010730212.1:491470-508680 GCA_001517045.1 Pseudotsuga menziesii | reverse complement strand
TCAAAATGTATTTGTGCTGCAAGGAAGAATTTGGTTTTATTTCTCCAATGATATCAATCCCCCATTGTTCGAATGGTTCTGTTATCATCACTGGTTTTAGAGGCCCTACTGTTTTGGCTCGTCTTCCAACACACCTCTGGCAAATATCACACTTTCTGACATGAGCATGAGCATCTTTAAACAGTGTGGGCTAGTAATACCCAGCTCTAAGAATCTTATGGGGTGTCATATCTCCAGAAAAATGACCTCCTGTAGGCCCATCATGTAAATCGGTTATCACTTTCTTTGCATTTTCTTGTTCTAAGTATCTTAGAAGAACTCCATCATAATTCTTTCTGAATAATACTCCATCAATGATCTAATATGCAGCTGATTTAAGGTGTAATGCTCTTCGTTGTTTGGAATTCCAATGTTATGGAAAATATCCTTCCTGAAGGTAATGAAAAGTCTCAGTACCATGAATCTGGAGCTGTGAATAGAGGAAATACATCCACCATATGTAACTTAGCTTCATTGTCCCAACTATTTTATTCGTTGTCTTTACCTTCAGCCATTAATTTGCATGGTCATTGCCCTTTAACTATGGATGCTGGTTCGAATTCAAGGTCATATTCTTGTAAATTTGTTACCCAATTGCCTATTCTTTCTCCTAATTCTTTTTGTACAAAAGAGATCTTACAGCTAGGTGTGGAACTATTACCTTAGTAAGGTTCTTAAGTATGTATGGCCTGAATTGTTTTACCGCTTTGAAAACTACATAAGCTTGTTTATAGACAGTTGGGTAATTCAATTCGGCTCCCTATAGACCAGTGCTCATAAATGATATGGGGTACTCATCTCCCCCGTCTTCCTTCTGTGTAAGCACTGCTGCCAATGAATCATTGGATGCAAAAGTGTACAAAATAAAATATTTTTTGAAATTTGGACTTTTGAGAGATGGTGAATGAGAAATAGATGTCTTTATATTATTGAATGCATTCTTCTCCACATCAGTCCATTTGAATTGTACACTTTGTTTCACCATTTGCTGCAAAGGTTTAGCAATTTGAGCAAAATCTGGTTCAAACCTTCGCACAAAATTAATTGTCCCCATGAATGATTGCATACCTTTTTTGTTATGGGGTAAAGGGATCTGTTCTATGGCCTTAATCCTTTCTGGGTCTAGGGAGATCCCTTTTTTAGAAACAACGTGACCCAGTAGCTTTCCTTCTATAACTGCAAACACACATTTCTTAGGATTCAGTGAGATCCCATATTTCCGACAACACTCGAAAATTTGTTTTAGATGGAATGCATGTTCTTCTCTCTTCTTTGTAAATATTGTGACATCATCAAGATATACCACAACACTACGACCAATCAAACCATGGAAAGCTATATCCATGGCCCTCTGGAAAGTAGCTCCAGCATTTATGAGTCCAAAGGGCATTCTTCTGTAAGCAAAAGTTCCCCACTTTGTTCTGAATGTAGTTTTAAGTCTATCCTCTTCAACTACTAATACTTGATTATAGCCAGAGAATCCATCTAATAATGAAAAAAACTCAGAATCTGAAACCATCTGCAATATTTGTTCAATGGGTGGAACTGGGTATTTATCTTTATCTGAAGCACGTTTGAGGTTTCTGAAATCTACACAGAGCCTGATTTCTCTGGATTTTTTTCTTACTGGCACCAAATTCGAAACCCATTCCGAATGTCTAACTTTGAATATAATCTTAGAATCCAACAATTTTTTCACTTCATTCTGGATTAAAGGTTCCAGTTTTGGATGCATCTTCCTCAAAGGCTGTTGATAAGGCTTGACTCTAGCTCTAATAGGGATGACATGTTGTATAATATTTGTATCATATGTTTTAAGCTCTTCATATGTCTAGGAAAACACATCTTTGTACTATTTGAACAAACTAATGAACTTATTTCTTTCACCCAGAGAGTAACACTTTCCCAAATTTACATATCTGGGTTCAACTTTAGTTCCCAAATTTATCAACTCGAATTGTAAGGATGAGCTATGAGTATTGACATTTGATGGAATTCTAAATTTGTTTTCTAGATCAAACATTCATTCTAAGGTATTGAATCCTTTAGGAATAAATTTGTCGAATTTTAATTCAACTTGGTGTTCTTCATCGTCGATTATTTCTCCTTTCAAAGTCTCATCATTCATCAAACATTCCAAAATTTGTTGATCATCATCAAAAACCCGTATATTGGTGATCATGTCTGGAACAGAAGGCCTAAAAAGTAATTCAATAGAACATCTATTATTTAAAGGTACAAGCCTTGCAGCTGAGGTAGCTAATAAGTCAGCTGCTGCATTCTTTAGTCAAGGAATGGATACAATATTAAATGCATAAAAATTTGTCAGTAAATCCCACACTTCATTCTGGTAAGCTTTTAAATGAGGTGAAATGCAATGTATCTTATTTCGAATTTTCTTTACAACTATTTCAGAATCCCCATACACTTTCAGATTTTTTACTTTTAGTTCAATTGCTTTTTTCAGTCCCTGAACTAGTGCTTCATATTCAGCTGTATTATTCGTACATTCGAACTCTAATCTACAAGAAAAAAAATGTTTATTTTTCTTTGGATCAATCAGGACACATCCAGCTCCTGATCCTTCCAATGTTTTAGATCCGTCAAAATAAAGAGCCCAAAAACTATCTACTTCTATTGTACTTGAATAAAAAACTACATCTGAAACTAAGTCTCCTATTTTACAGTCAAATTCATCATCCCGTGAAAATCGAAGGAGATCGGGTTGGGTGTCTGGTGTACCGCTGGCTTCTTCCGCTTGGCAATTTCCCGGTTCTAGTTCAATGAAGTAATTTCCCAACACAGAATTTACTGGTTCATTTTTTCCCTCCAGCTGAGTAACATTGTGCTTCATTTGAGGTTCTCTTAATATTTTTATTTGATTGGGACTTCCCTTATGAGGCAACCACAGATGTGACCAATCTGATGCAAAATTTCCATCTAGCCTTGCTAACTAGTTTCGACTCAAAACAAGTCAATAAGCATCTGGAATGTCTGCAACTATAATATCAATGTACTGACATACCTTCTCATTTGCAGATAAACGAATTAGGACATCTTCCATTTCCTCGACTACTTTCATAGTTGTCCTGTCTAATTGAATAACCTGCCAAGTGGATGGTTTAGGTTGTCCATTAATTCTATTGCAGAGTGAAAGTGGCATAACATTGATTGATTCCCTGAGTCTACTAAACAGGTGTGCACATTATAGTTGAAAATCTCAAAAGTTAGGAGAAATGGTGGGGTTTTAAACTTAGACTTACCTCCCACACTTGCTTCACCAATTTCTTCTACAGGTTGGTTGTTAGTGGGAAGCTCTTCTTCTAGTACTTCAAGTGCTTTTAACAATTTTTCTTTCTGCTGAGGTAAATTGCACATTTTGAATAATGAGATATTTTCCTTAGCCTTTTTAATGTCTTCCACAATATCATACCCCATCTCAGGTGTTTTGAGATTCTTCTTGACATTATCAACCTTGTCTTCAATAGGCTTACCAGGCATGTTAATTCTCTTAGGATCTTGACTTGTAATGGTAAACCCAGGTATCTTATCAGTTGTATTGCTCTTCTTCTTTATATTTTCTTGAAGTTTCTTGATCTTCAAAAGTATTGACTTGTCTTCTTTTACCAAAGCATGATTTCTTGTTGTCACATTGGTTTCTGATGTTTCCTCTTGTTTCAGAGAACCTTCTTCTAATGTATCAAACATTGAGACACGATCCCATAATACTAAGCGTCTTCCTCTTGTTTTTCTGTGGATTGATTATCCTTTTCTTCCTCATTATCAATTTCTGTTAGTTTGGAGTCCAATAATTGATTCATTACCAATGTCATAGAATTTATCCATTGGGGGCATTTTTTCTCAGAATGCGGCTGCTAATGAAAAGTGAAAAAATTATCCATACCTACCTCAGTTAAATTCATTGATGTAGGATTGTGTGGAGGAGGTTTATGTTGATTGTTGTCCTCCCTCCTTTTATAGTAAGTCTTATATGCTTTATGAGCTTCCGTTTCTTTTCCAAATCTATTACTTTGTTGGATAGCTTCTGCATCATCTTCGCCATCCCTTCAAAATCCTGTGACCGCTCATCCTTAGGCTTAGTCAGTAATAAAGATTTCTTACCAAAAGATTTTTCTTCCGACTGCATAGGATAATCTTCTATGCTCTCCTTCTCAGCCTCTACCCTCTCAGCTTCTTCATAAGTTTCTGATAATGTAGGTTTGACTAACATCTTGGAAAACATGGCCAAGTCAAGCCCTAGAGCTGAAGTATAGTATTCAATTAGAACTTTATCAGATGGTTTATCAGTTGCAGAATTTGTTTTTAGATAAGCAACAAATCTTTGACTGAAATTATGCACTTTTTCCTTTCTTTCTTTCTTTAAAGCGCATAACCCTTTCATTAACGCTGCATGAGTTTTCTAGACTGCATATTTACTTCTAAATATTCTTTCAAATGTGTCCCAATTTGTGATTGAATTTGCAGGTAGAACAAAATACCATGAGGCTGTTGCTCCTTTCAGGGTATGTGGAAACAATCTGCAGACTACATCTTCATGTTCTCCAGCCCGTAATCCTTCTATAGCCAATTAAAAACTTTGCAAATGATCATCCACCAGAATTTTTTCACTTGGGTCAAACTTAGGCAACATTTTCTCAAAAGCTTGAGGCAAATCATGCAAAAGAGATGCCAGGTTTAAAGGTGACCTAGCCTTCCAAGCAGGTGGTGGATTTGGTTGGTTTGCATTTACATGAGCCATGATTTTGAGTGGAGAATGAGGTGGTGACTAAATAGGGGTATGAACAGGTGAACAGTAAGGTGTATCTAGGTCCAACTGACTCATAGGTTGGACAACTTCCTGTAGGGATGCTTCTACCAGTTCTTCAAGGTCTTCTACCAACACTGAATCTTCTAATTGAGGGTGATCTTTCTTTCGATACTCTCTTCTGGGTAATATAGGAATAATTGGTAATCCTCCGATATTCTTCAAATATGCCCTAGTAAATCTTCTCAGATAATCAACTACTTTGTTATCTATAGAATACAGGTGCTATTTACCCTTCTCTTTTGAAGTTGGATTGGGAGACAAACTGCTTTCAGAACTGTCACCAGTGGAATAATTTCAAGAAAATGGGTTTCCTCGGCCATCCATGCACTGGATGCCCTCCTTTTAGCGCCAAAACCTGTTGAGGCCTGGAAAATTGTAGGTAACAACAGTTAGGGATTCTCCCCAATAACATTCCCAACTAGCCCGTTATTGTTTGGTATGGGGAATCCATTCGGTTTATGGTCCGGCTATCGTAGGTCAAGTAACAAATTAAAAGGTTTTACCAGTTATGGCCCAGTCCACCGTGTATATTTTTAGTTTTTTGTGTTTAAGTATGATGTGCAAGTTCCTATCAAAAAAATGCAGATTGGTAGAGATAACGAGGAGTGTCACAATGTGATGCGCAAGTTATTACCTCTCATCTTAACTCTCTCGCATCTAAATCACACACAGCAAGAAACTAAATATTGACTAACTAACCTATCCCTAGGGAGCAGAATTAACAGTTAACAATGAGTAATGTATTTCTGCACATGTATTATGAACAATTACAGATAGTTGTTATTCATTTCAGAACACGTGAACATTAAGAAAATATTGACAACAATATAGCTTATTGTTTATGACAACCTCCATTACTCACAGTGGAAATTTCACAGAATAAACTATAAGACATTCATAACATAAACAGTAATGCAATGAGTTAGAACGATCTCACAGTTAATGGATGTAGGCTGAAAATGAAATAGTTCACATTCAACTAATCCACAACAAAGCATTTGAAACATTCCAACAAACTTTCTCCAGCATAAACTTGTAATTCTTTATTGCAAAAGGAAGTAGTTATTCTTACAATATCTCTCAAAAATTGCATGGGAAAGAAGTCCCTTCTACATCTTACTCTCCTATACTTTTACAAAAAAAAACAAAACTTTTGGGCTTCCCCAACGTTTCAATCCCAAATTTTGTCTTGTAGTGAGTGCTCATAAATTATACAATATTTTACATTTAAAACAAAATTTTAATAGAACACTTTTATGAAGAGGGCCCCACTTGGTCATTAATGAACTTTTTCCATGCTTGGGCCTCTGTTGCTATGCTTTCAAAATCAGAGGGTTCAAGGAAGTAGATATTTATCTCATACTTAGCAACTTGATGTTTAACCACTTCTATTCTCGCCAGACTTAGTCGCAGCTGGTATTCTAGTAAGTGGATGCTTACTGCTGCATGAGCCACTGCATTCTTTAGAATCTGTTCATCTAGATCCTTAACTTGTTGGATCTCCTGCTCATCTTCCTGATACCTATTCTAAACATGTTCTATGAACAGCTCATGTTTTGGTATTGCATCCAGCCTTTTATTCGCAGCAACCTGGCATCTATTGTATGTGACCAGCATTCTTTTGTAGTATTCAACACATAACCCTTTCGTTTTATTTACTGTCTTCTTGAATTCTTCAGCAGTATTTATTGCAAACTCCAATAGGTCATAATCATGTTTTAAACTATGTCAATATTTAGCTGGTAGCTCCACAGGGGTTTCCTTGTTTGTTTCTATCCACACTATCCTTCCTGTCAAGACCTCCAAAATATATTGAGTTCTATCTAGAAAATATGAAGCGGTGTCCAATATTTCTTCTAATCTTCTATCTATTTGTACAATCTTACACCTTTATTCCTCGATGCACATTTGCAGATGGTGGATCTTTCTTCTCTAAGTTAGAACATGCTCCTTCAGAGGCTAGACATCCATCTTCTGTTCCATAGCATATTTCAGTGATGTTATCAATGAAGAATTATGTCCCTCCAAAACTGCTACCTACAGTTGATATTGTTTCTCTTTCTCTTCAATGGAAACCTTCTCCAATTCTAACTCAATGACCCTGTTTTGCAACTAGACCTTCTCTGCACCTAGAGTTTCGTAGGACACCTGAAGGTCATTTTTCTCAGTCTTTAGCATTTGATGCTCTAGCTGTAGCCTTTGTAGCTCTGCTAGGCTGTTCTGAGCATCCTTTTCTGTTTTCTCTACTAATACTTCTAAGGCCATCTTGTTTGCCTACAGAGTCTGGAGTTCTATCTTTGAAGTCCTCACTTTATTATACATATCCTCAAATTTCCTCTTTAACTTGTGACCTTCATCCCTCTCTTTATTCAAAGTTTCCTTTAATTGTGCTGCATTCTTCTTCGATTGCTCAAGGTCTATGATAAACCTATTTACATTGTCTTTAGTGGCTTGGGTTAATGCCACCCCAGCTCTAGTTGTCAGTCATGGATCTGCATCTCTTCCATACACCATGGTTTTCTCAGTTATCATCTTTCCTAATTGTCTTCCTGTTTCAACCTTCTTTTCAGTTCATTTTACAATCCTTTTCTTTTCCTTGTCATAGAAAATGGTGCTGAAATCAGGTATCTCTTCTTCCTCTTTTTGTATGAAAGGTATCAAATTCATTCCAGAAAAAACAACTTGTTCTTGAGTGCTGCTAGAAGTTGCAACAGGCTCCTAGGAATCAATATTATCTTGTCCCTACCCCTAATCTGTATGATCATGTTCATCCTGTGTATCTATCGGGTCAGTAGTGTTATCCCTAAAGTTGAACCTAGACTACAGAAGTTCAAGCTTAAGGAAATCTTTTTCAACAATGTACAAATCAATGAAATCAAACTGAAAACCAAGCAGATATGAAATCAAAGCTATTGGAAAAATTACACAATTATCAATGAAACATAATGGTATAACATGAAAGCTATAAGTGAAATCAAACAATCATTGAAGAACTAGGCTGGTATGAAATCAAGGCTATTTGTACAGATCACACAATTATGAAGGAAATAAGCTGGTATAATAGAAGAGCTATAAGAAAATCAAAACATTATTGAAGAGATTGGCTAGTGTGAAATCAGAGCTATAAGAAAATAATACAAAATACAGGAAATGTATAACATAAAACCAAATACAAGGTTCAATACCTCAGTAACTACGATCACAAAGTCATGAGATGAAACTGTCTCTGTTTTTAGAAACTATAAGGATAATTGCATTTTAGTATAAGCATCACTGTAATGGAATTTAGGCGACCATATACATGATAAGTCATAAGAAAGACAATTTATAATATACAAAGACAAATCAAAATCGTTCTCATTCAAAGTAGAACCTGTTATCGAAGCTGTAGAGTATTCATGTTATACAGATAGTGATTTAAAACTGGGCTTCCATAACTCCAAAAATGCCAACCTCCAGTCCCTCTGCTTCCTTATGAGAGGAAGAGACTCCTCCTGTCTCCTCTAGAGACTCTACTTAAATACTAAATATCTATTTGTTGAAGCTAACTATGAGATCCTATTTCTAAGGATCCAGCCTTCTCAAAAATAGGGAAGTCAATCCCTTTTAAATAGTTTTTTAACACAAGTGTAAACTAAAAGAAACATCTGTCAATAAACAGAATTGCTTTCACAAGCAAACTATAACTCTAAACACTTAAATGGAGCCTCTAAAATGGCATTCACTGCCTCCTCAATCTTCAGTTACTCTATTTTGTGGAGATACCTGAGAAGGACACCTAGCAAGAATTTGACCGAGACTAGCTGTTGTTTTCGGTATCTGTATCAGAATTCCAATCTGCCGAAGCATCCAAAGATTCAGCATCTGGCTTGAGAGGGGCCATATCAAGTATTGAAACATACCGAGTGGTTAGACCCAAAACTCTTAAAAGTGCCACAGATAAGGAAGCCACCTCTTCCATGGTCCCAGTGTGACTTTCTATGGAATGGAGCAATTTGGTGACAAATGTTTTACTCCCTTCAGGCTCAATAGATGAGCTTTCTTCAGAAGGCTGGTTAAATTTTGTTCATTGGCAAGGTCAACATATTTGTGGTTAAATTTTGTTCATTGGCAAGGTCCAACAAGTGAGGTGGCACTATAGAATATAAAGAAGCCTGAATGAGAGGATCATAGCAAGCACTATTGAATAGCATTCCCCTTCCAATTAAACAGAGTAAATGCACCTTGTGAACCAATTCTGCAAATTCCTTATCTCTTGCAATTTCTTTTCGGATTGGGCGTTTCTTACATAGAAAAATATATGTTATGACACCTATACTCCAGACATCAGACTCAGGTCCAGACTGGCGCTTCAGAACTTCCGGTGCAACCTAATACGCACTACCCACAACATCTTGAAATTTTTTAACTGGTTTGATGAAGTTTGATAACCCAAAATCTGTGGCCTTCAGAGATGAATCTTCATTGGGAGATTTGAAAAGAAAGTTCTCTGGTTTCAAATCTCGATGTACAATGCCATGTAAATGACACTCTGTGGCAACTTTCAGCATTTCTCATACAATTTTTTGCCGCATCAATTTCACAGCAACGACTATCCTTTTCGGCCAATATTCGATCAAGGAGCTCTCCACCCTTACATAACTCCATTATAATGTATACATAATCATTGTCTTCAAATGCATTGTGGAAATGAACCACATTCTCATGCCCAGTAAAAGCACACAATATGTGCACCTTTCTCTTCACATCTTCAATAGCAAATGGGAAGAACCAACTTTTTCTTTTCGATCTTTTTGACAGTGACCTTTTCATTTGTGACCCTATGAATGGCAACATAGGTGTAGCCAAATTGGCCATGTCCCAGCAATTTCCCTGTCTTTACGCCTCCCTGCTATTCCAGAAACTGACCCAATATCTATTGGCAAATTATGAAGCAAATTTCCAGATTGCAAGTCCCGTGTTCAGAGAACATACTTGACATCACTTAAATAGCTTAATAGAAGTTGATCTCCATTGACACAGCAAGATGATTGAAGAACATCCTTCTCAGATTCTCCAACAACATCACTCCAAGTGTCCAGCTGCATAAATTCTACGTGAACCAATTTATACCTAGGGGCATTTTATTGGTTTTTTAAGTGAACAAAGCACCGTCATTTGCAACAAGAGTATACTCTGCTTCAAAGTCATCAATAATTTTTTTGAAAGGAAGCATCTCTTCCATGCCTTTGCAACCTTCAAGACCTTGAGGAAGAGCAGCAAGATCACAATAAAAGATCTTGTTCATGGGGTCACAGCCTTCTGTAATATATAAAAGAACATACTTTCCATCTTAGTTATTTGAGAGCCAACTGTCCATTGCCCAATCCTCATAATATTTTCCAAATTTTTTGAACCTCTCTACCCACCGGGTTTCATTATAAGTTTGTTTGAAACTCTGCTGCTAGTAAGTAAAATGTTTCCAGAAACTGAAATTTTGCTGGAGCAGATCTGATGATAACAAGTAGTTTGCTGATCTTTCTTAGATCCTGCTAATCTCAGACCCTCACTTTCATCTTGTTTTTTCTTTATCTCTACTTCTTTTCTCTTTCTCTCCTCCTCTTCCTTATTTGTTGCTTCCTCTACAGCTCTCTTTCTTTCTTCTTCTTCATTCATTAGCCAGCTTTCTACCTCTTGTGCTAGCCTTCTAGCATCTTCTTCTCTTTTCCTGGCCTCTTCTTCTTCGGCTATCTTCTTTGCGGTTTTTCCCTTTCCACCCACAATGGTGATTTTCTGTTTAAATATCTTCTTTAATGCAGTCATATTCCTTGCATTTCTGAAGATTTCTTCATCCTTTTCCCAGAAATTTGTGTATTCGAAATGAACATTTGCCTCCTTACAATGCTTTGCAACCTTATTTTGGGAGTCATTCCTATGGAATTTCATCTCACTAAAATGGAAGTGTTCTAGCTCCTACATGAATTCTGGAGTCAATTTCACCTTTGAAAATTTATAACTCCCTAGCCAGAAAGGTATGGCAGGATATGTTGCCTTCTTATGTTCGAACAAGAAGCTTCCAACACCATCAATGTATACCTACCTGAATGCTTCTTTATGTAACACATAATCAGTGGTATATTTGGGGAGTAGAGAAGGTGCCCTAAAGCCACCATACATTCTGATATACATTCCCTTGTTAGTCAGATAATAATTTCCATATTCTTCAATAACTTTGAACGCTTCCTCTGACATGCAGTTGCATTCAGTCAAGAAAATCAGGGTGTACAAAGGCATGATGAAGTGTTCACGTATCTCTTTGTAGTGGCTATATTATTTGTGTGCCCAAATTAATTTGTATGCAGTGTATACAGGGGTCCTGTCCCTATCCCAATTACACCTCAAAGCTGGAAAGGACTGGGTACATAATATACAATCAACTAAGATAGAGCTCATGTAGAACTCTGACTTCTTCTGTGATACCCCTCCCAAAGCTGAAGATATGCATGTTGAGAGGCTATTGGACACTATGTTTTCCCAATTGAATATGGTTCCTTGGGTGGCCACATAAAAAATAATTGGCATCCATCCCAACTTGAAACTCTTCCCATGAGGTCTCCCAAAAATCCTATTCAGCATCAATGCTATAAATATGTAAGGGGTCCGGAGAGTGGTTGTGTCATGTTCTCCTGATGGTTTGGTATAAAAGTTCTTCCCTGGTATCATCATTCTCTTAACTGTTTCAACCAAGTCCAAATTTGTCTCTTTCAACCAACTTTCAGTTAAGTAGATCTGAGTAGGAGGCAGGTGATATGCCATTGAGACATAATCAAGACTGTATGTAGCATATCCCTGTTTGGCAGTATTTTCCAGGATCATCGTAGTTACATCTGCCCTAGGCAGAATCCATCTGATCACTTCTGAGCATGGGAACAACTCTAGTCTCATGGCTACTTTCATAAGAGACGATTTCTCAATGTTTTCATATATATTCAGCTCTTCGAATCCTGCATCAAGCACATTTTGATTTGCAATCATACTGTATATCTCACCCCATTTATATTCTGGCTCCACCCCGATGGTGGCTTTGGTATTTTCATATATGTATTCCACCTTGGTGATGATTTCCACCTCTGGTTTTGCCTCTGCAACTGGAGCCTTCTTCTTTTGTCTTTTAGACATATCTCCCTTGCAATAGTTACCCTCTCACAAAACAATATGTTCTTAGACCATTGGAGCTTTTAGTTAGTGTTTTAAGAATGAAGAAAAACTGTATCAAACTATTTACCTCTTCCATATGCATTCTCATAGATAAACTATACATAATATTAATGCATAAAGAAAATGACAAGGCAAAAAGGAACTTCTGTGAGCTGGATGTAAAAATCCTCCAAGTCCATCTACAACTAAAACATAACCCTGATAGAAAACTCATCATTAAATTTAGACTGCAATCGAAATACTCTAACTCTTCAATAACAAGAACCACACTATCAATGGGGTTAATCCTCAAAATGTGAGACCCTATACTACAATTGAAAATGCAAAAATACCAGCTCAACCAAAACATTGAACCCCCCCCCCCCCTCCATTCCACGAAACTAGGGTAAGTGCCTATGAACACTGAAAACCCCCCCGGATGGCCATAAACAACCCCAAAAAATTCAATGCAGAAAGCATAATGCTTGTCTGCACCAATTACCTAAACTTTTAGACTGGGAAAGAGCATCCATAATGGCTCAAAACACAGGCTCAAGAAACCCCCACCGCCAAAACTATCAATCTGACTGATACCTCATGCCGCAAGGATAAATATTCATTTTAAATGGCTAACTACACCACTGTGGGAAAACCTAACCAAGGGAAGACCTTAGTTCCCAAAACGACCAATAAAATCAAGAGAAAGGAGAAACCATGGTTGGCCTACTTGGGAAGCAAGCTATGCAGTCGGTGAGACGATGCAAGAATTTCCACAAAAGCAAACTAATCCAACAAAATCCGGACAGCTGGGCATGGAGGTACAATTCGATCAGCGAGGACGGAGTGGATGCATTTTTCGACCAGGATAATAATAAACAAATACCCCGCCCCAATATATAATAACCCTTGGTAAAGATAATGGCAGGAAAATCCTATCGACGAGCAGAATAACTAAGCATCGAGAGATTATCTCACTAAGGAGCCACAATAGCGGGCGACGGACAAACTATGGGTTCCACGACCAACTAAAATATTCAGTGATCAGAGGCTCCAAGGACTGCAGATCGACGACCTTAAAACTAAGCATCTTCGTAGTATCAGCGTTTCAAAGCTGAAAGCTTCCACAATGTCGTCGATATAAAACACTAAACGCCGCAGTAGTCTATATCGGATATCGGAGCCACTAACTAATAAGGCGTTGGTAGATGAACAAACTAAACGTCAGAGAAATAGTGTGATCGACGACCACAATGGCGGATGACAAACTAACTGTGAACCCCGCAAATCACAAAACCGTCGGCGATCGAAACAACTAATGACTATACATCGACGAATCAAATATCAACGCTGTCGTCGTGTCGACAATGCAAAGGACTAGCCCTCCGATCAATTGTCAAACATCGTTCTGATAGCGAAAAGAAAGCAAATCATCAAAAATAAAAAATTTAGGCAATAAAATCATGGAATCGGCAAGGATAAGAGCTTTCCGTCAGGGTGTTTGCTATCTTCCATCTAAAACAGTGGCAACACAAAATACTAATGCCTCAATTCATTGTTCAACTGACTTTTGACAGCAATAAAGGACATCAAAATGTGAAGTTCCATAGTCATAATCATTAGCTAGAAAAAAGGTAGTTTATATCATTCAACTTACGAAATGGAGGAAAATAGTTGACCTCAATTCAACCTCAAAAAGTCCAAAATTTGTAGTAGAGAGAAAAAACAGAGTTCAAGAATCAGGCAAGATAAAATTAAAAGGAGGGTCCAAAATTTTTTAGAAATTTGGGAAACAAGTTGCAGCTGCAACACAAACACAAACACTTCCCAAAATAAACATCGGGGTACAATACATAAGAAATACATCCTGAAGTAACAATTACATCAACATATATGTGATGGATTATTTTACATACCTTAACATCCATGTGATTGATATGTTTGAAAGACCATTCATAACCTTCAAGTTCATTATCAACAATATAGAAGAGAAAAGATTTGTGTTGGATCCTTCATAAAGGGGTCTGTATTCCTTATCAAGAAGAGGCATATCGTGAACATCATCAAAGTCATCAATATTTTCATGATCATAGTCATCATCATCATCCAGTCTAACATTAAATGAATCATTAGAGGAAATTTCAAATCAAAATGGGCCTTTCAACCCTAATTAAAATTCCATGTCATCATGTGTTAGCCAATGAAATTACTTTAAATTTGAAATACTGTACAGGTCTTAAACAATTTTTTAATATAAATTTGGGGATAAATATAAAAAAATTACTTTTTTGTTCATATTTTTGACATATCTCCCAGTTTTTTTACTCAAATTTCGATCAGGAGAGATCGTTGGATGCGGAATTAAATTTCACATCCAACGAGTAGCCACTCTACATACTTTTGATGGACCCCATTACCCCAAAAATAAGAAATACTTGAAAAACTCATCACATTTTTCAGGTATTTCTTGTTTTAGGGGTAGTGGGGTCCGTCAAAAGTATGCAGAGTGGGCACTCGTTGGATGCAGAATTTAATTCCACGTCCAACGAGCTCTCCCAATCAAAATTTGAGTGAAAACATAGGGATATATGTATAAAATACAAACAAAAATAGTTTTTTTCTTTTCTTCCTCCAAAATTAATAAATATTATTTTATTATTTTAACTATTATTTTATTATTTTCCTTAGGAGGCCCATTTTGAGTTGAAATCTCCTCTAATTCATGGATCAATGTGTTTGTACCATCATCTTCAACTACATTATCAGAATGATCATCTTCTTCAATAGGATCATTAACTTGTTCTCCATTAATCATAGCTCCATGTTCCTCTAGTATTTGTTTTGAAAGCACTTCCTCTAGACGATATGTCGTAGGATGTCTTTCCTTTATAATTACATGAATACATCAATATATATAAGTTAATATAAAAAATATTAAAATAATACATACATTTACCAAAGCAAAAAATAGAAAAAAATTTATAATGCTAAACTTACAAATGGACGATATTCATTCCCCCCCTCAGCGTGTCCATGTTCCCTACAATGTTTTCTGGCTATTGTGATAAATATTCTTCTTCTCATAAATCCCTTGCATTGAATACATGGACAATAACATTTCCCATCACCCCTTCTTTTCGTTGCATCCCACAGTCTAGCAAGCAATTATCGATTTTGTTCATTTGGATTAGGAATATTGCTATTTGACATTTTGTCACAAAAATATTGAATGAATACTATCAACGATCTTAAAAAATCAAGGTCCACACATCACTATTCCTGCAAAAGGTTGTTTGTCGAAGAATAAATTAATTTCTGCAAACCGTCTGTTGAAGAATAAAATGATATCTGTAAACCGTCCCTCGAAGAATAAAATAATTCCGCAAACCGTCCGTCGAAGATTAAAATAATTTCATAAAGCGTCCGTTGAAGAATAAAATAATTCCTCAAACCGTCCGTCGAGGAATACATTAATTTCCGCAACCTGTTTGTCACTTCTATAGAAAACATGTCAGAATGTTTCTGTAATTTATATATTTTCAAATTCAACAATCGTCGGATAACCAACGATATGGATCATAGTTACCATTGCAAGAAGCCTAATTACCGTTGCAAAAAATATTCCAAATCATTGCAAATCCGACGAAATGGCGTCACATATCCGACGACTATGGTGTCGAAAATTCGAGGACTGTGGTGTAAAAAATATGATGACTGTGGTTTCAAAAATCTGACAACTGTGGTTTTGAAACTCCAACAATAGAAATTTAAGTCAGAAATTCGAGAACTAATTCTATCATTTAAAAAAAATCAAAATTCGTAATTTGAAATTGAAATCCAACAAAACAATACTTTACATCGGATGTCATCGGATTTTGTCATGATATTTTGGGTTCAAATATTGTTGTGTTTGAAGTCAAGGATTAGGGTTTTCTTCAAATCCAACCTTATAAAAAATCATCTATAAAGTATCATATCTACTATAAGCTAGCTCTAAATTTCTATGGAACCTACAAAATCCTCCAATGCATTAGACAACTGGCCTACAATCTCTCTCTACCATATCACTCCATGATTCACCCAACATTTCACATCTCTTGGCTCAAAAAAAGTGTTGAGGTTTAATGGTAAATGGCAGAGTATCTTTCTAGAACTAGATGAGGAAATATCCATTTGGATTCAACTAACAACAATACTAGATTTCATGGAATGAAAACTGTATAGGACCACAATCAAAGATTGTTTTGATCCAATGGAAATATATGATGCCAAAAGATGGCACTTGGGAACCAACATAAATTTTACAGCAATTTCCTGACCTTTATCATTGAGGAAAATTCTTCTTTTGAATGGGGTGGGCATGTTATTAACGACCACCCTAACCTTCCTTACTTTATGCTTTATTCATGCATTATATATCACTATCTCTCTATAATAAGTCTTAGTAGTTAGTAATGACCAATCAATATAAAAATGGTTTTTGTTATGACCCTCCCTAGGGGGTAACATGGGGCCTAGAGGGCCCATTAGAGTACAAGTGTATGCCATTGAATTTAAATTTCACTAGGTCTACTATGTTTTAATTATTAAATAAGTCCCACTATGTTAGTAAATACATGCAATGGGACCTCATTAAGAAGGTCCACTAGGTAGTTATTAGGTGAGGAGGTTAATATTCTATGGTGATTCTATAAATAAGGATATATTCTTCCTTATGTGATATGGATAAGATTATTTTATGTTGATATTATATCATTACTGATCAATTTTAATTCATCTCATCAAAAGAATCATTTCCTTATTAATAATTATTTGAGCTTATTTGCATAATAATAATGCTGGAGTTTATTGAATATCTCATGAGTTATTTATATGGTTGATATCTTTTGTGTCCAATATAAATTGTGTGTTATGACCCTCCGTAAGGGGGTAATAGAGGACCTAGAAAGACCATTAAACTAGAAGTGAATTCCATTCAACATAAAGTGGAATAGGTCCATTATATTGTTATTATTAAATAAGGCCCGCTATATTAGTAAATAAATGTAATGGGTCCTGTTATCTCTAAGGTTGTTTCACCTTTTTATTTTAAAATTTTTTATTGTGATTTGTTTTTATTGTTTTAATTTTGCTTTGTTTTATACCTTATGATTGATTGATCGCCATTATT